>JAXCLR010033615.1:0-20049 GCA_035584095.1 Annona squamosa | reverse complement strand
CAGGGATAGCAGAAAGAAGATCTAGAAGAGGTTAATGAGAAGGGAAAGAAGAAAGAGAAGAGGAAGAAGAGAAGGGAAGGAGGGAGGAGGCGTCACCACTGATCGTGAAGCTATTGTCGCCGGAGAAAATGAAGGATAAGGCTGTGGTGGTAAGAAGCTCATTCTTTCATATTAAATTTATCGATTTGTACCCAAATGCGCAAATCATGCGTGTATGCACGATTTTCCTACGGGATTCAGGAGTAATTAGAGGCATCTATAAATGAGCCTAAGTTTTGGAAAGATCCATATTTTCCACTGAAAATCAGTGGTATCGGGTTGAAGACTAGGGATGCTGCCATGGTTGGAAGTCCTTGCATGCAACTGTTATTTGCTGATTTGTTTGTGAAATGAAATTGTCAACTGGAGATTTGCTATAAAATTGGGGATTTCTAATATCAGGAAAGAGATTTGGAGATTTACGTTACTGTAAGTAGTAAATTTTTATAAAGATAGGAAATATGGAATTCGTGCATTATATTAATGTTCAGATGGTGGTAGATTTGTGATAAATTCACGAAATATTGGAAAAGTAATTAATGGGAGTGTATTTCTCATGCTTATTGAAGGATGTGTATATAGAAATTTAGAAAAAAGATGTGTATATATTTTGACATGATTAAAAAGCAATGAAAGTGATAAGCGTAATGCAAAATTCAGTTCAATAGTTTAAAATTAAAAACTATGTATTCAATTTGAATTTTGGATTGGAATGATCAAGCAGGAATGAAACTTCATGAAAGTTGGTATGAACATTGTTGGGTATATATTCTTTGAAGTCTTATCCTTGAATGTAAGAAATTATACTGAATTAATGGTGTTTCAAACATGGAATAGGCTGTCAAGTAGTAGGCAGTTAAATATATAGGTTTAAGTAATGCAATTGAGCATGGATTTTTGTGATTTTGATAAAGTTAGTTAAATGTGCATAAGTTAGCACACTAGATGTATCCAATGCAAAGTGTTGGAAGTTGGAAAATGATGAAGAACTTTGAAATGTAAAAACACAAACATGACAGCCAAAGTAATTTAACTAACAGCATCATTAATGCTATTTTAGTTTTGAAAAATTAATTTAATGAGCTTAATCTTAATAGATTGACTTGAAAATTAATAGAGAGAAAGTAAAATGTATATACAACAAGATTCAAGACTTGTTTTAATAAAAATAAAATATTAAACTTATCAACAGTGCAGCTGAAATTGGATGAAAGTAGACCCCTATTGTTTATGGGACAGGTACATAGTGAACTTTTTGATGTCTAAGTATTAAATCTTTATGAAATTGCATAAAAATTAGTAGGAATCATATTAACTACATGCACTTCCAAGTACCAACAACTGTTTATGTGAATGAACATCAAAATCCAAATGAAAAATGACTGAGTTATAACCAGACAGTTTAGTGTAGCAGTTCACGTGGTTATTGAATTTTGAGTTTTGATGTACTGAGTGAGGTCTGATGGTCACGAAAGTTCAGCTGAAACTTGGTGAATGTATTTATTTTAAAAGGGATTAGTTGCATTCTCAATTAAAAATTTAAGAATTCATTAGGAAAGGGATGCAAAGGGATTGCCTAACTATGTACATACAAGACAACTTTTCCTCCCACCTCAGAGATGTAAATGACATAGCAGTTGTGCTTAGTAAATTATGAAACTCAGTGAGTTGAATGACCTATATGAGAAGTGGAAATCCTCATGTTTTATAGTAATTCAAGTTTGGCAAGCCATCCAAATAGAGAAAGGAATCCAGGGGCATTTTGAAGTACATCACGTGCACTGAAACTGAATTTTTGAGATTTTTAGGGTTTTTGTCACCCATTTTTGTAGTTTATCACCTGGAACTTGTGTACTTAGTCATGATGGATGATTCCCAATGATTTGAAGTAATTTCAAACATTTTTTTAATAAAATAATTAGAGTAAATTATAATATCTGAAAAGATGTAGTTGATTCTGCAAAACACTATGAAACAACACGGGAATGATTTGAAATTGATAGAAATGCAGAGTTTTATGAAAATTTATCCAAGATTAACTCTTAAATTAGCTTATTTAGAACTATACCCATCATGTAAGGGTTATACACAGATACTGTAAGAAGTAAGTTTAAAATCAAAATGAAAAATTCGAAAGTTAAAAAATTATGAAAATAAGCATGTAAACATGCACAGAATTTAGCTTTTATGCAAATTTGTGAATAGATCTTTTCTTTATGAATAGGGAAAAGCAAAGACACATAGGAAATCATGTGGAGGATTTTTTATAAGGTAAACAAGAAATGATTTTAAAATTATTTTTAGATTAAATGTCTTACAATTTTCTTTTAAATGTGATGCTTTGAAATGTTATTGTAAAGGTGATGTTTTAGGATTGGCCACCCCCATAATGTTGTTTTATTTAAAAAAATGTGTTATTCAAATTGTTTCTTTTCAGATGCAATGTTTACTTTTATTTTGCAACATAATTTTCAACTTGCAAATATTACAAAATGTGCGGATTCGATCCATTTCTTAAAGATCCTACTAGAATGTATGTGATACATAGTGTACAAAATTATAGGTCCATTTTAGAGGTATAAGCGGACCAAAGTTCACTTATAATGTGACCAAGTTGTTGATATAGGCCTATTGGCCGGTAGTGGCCCTTCCTAATTATGGGAGGTGGATGTGATGATGGTTGCTAACTAGTGTACAATCCAAGGTTTTGCACCTCTTCCCAATTATAGGAAGTAGATGTAATGATGGTCGCTAGCTAGTGTTCCATCCAATGTTGTCATAAATCATGGATGTTGATTTTGCATTGACATGTGCATACATTTTGTGTTTCATCCAATGTTATGATAAATCATGGATGTTGATTTTGCATTGACATATGCATACATTTTGTAGAATGTTTGATTTTTTTAATTTTTTTTTAATGTTGAGCGGAAGAAGGCAAATTAGTTTCTTTTGGTGTCAAAATTAGAGAATAGTGTTGCAGCTTATTGCATTGATTTTCTCTATGCCCTAGTGAAAATGCATACAAAGCTGATAAGTTAGGCTGTGAGATCAGCATGAAGGATCATTCTGCATCCCTAGAGAATAAAAATGCGTGCGGATGTTTGGCATGTGTGAAGCCAATTGAGGTGTGTTTGGTATTCTCATAAGCTTATCAATCTAAAACTTTTTACTTTTCACAACTACATTATTTTCTGATCATTTCTTCATATCTTTTTATACAACTATCCTATATAATCGTCATATCTAGTTTAATTTTATTTTCTGTATTCCTCATAATTACTCCTATCATATTATATTGTTTTTACCATTTCAAAAAGTTTTGCATTGATAAAAAGTTTTGACCTGCATCAGACACAAGCGCTATTTAAGGGGAGCTCGTCTTTTTATTGCCACAGTTTCTACTGTTTTTGGCTTGCTTCTCTCTTCTTTGTTGCCTAGGAAGAAAAGCTGGAAAAGGAAAAAGAAAATCATTGAAACCCTAGACAAATGTAGGTAGCTGATTGAGTTGCTGGTGCTCATTAGGGAAGATATGAAGCCAATGGATCAATTGGTGCCACGTCAATTTCAAGATCAAATGCCATGTTAGGTTTGTTCTTGGTTCGTTTTTCATTTAAGATTTTTCTGGAATTTTCGCACTTCATTGAGAATCTGATCAATTAGGGTGATGCCAATGGGCTTATGGGAGTGTGTTGATTGTAGGTGCATTTATGGATGCTGGGTACTATTAAATTAGATCATGCAAAGGCTTCTCCTGCAAGTGTCGTGTGATTTTTGGTTTTTGGAGGAAAAGGATTTCAATGTGTTGTGACTAAATTTTGGCCTTTTTGGAGCTGAACAATCTTTTTTCTCTGCTCTGGAAATTACTTGGCCGGAGTGGGTTCCATAATCTACAATAGAGTAAAAATTAACTTCCTGGAAATCATGGGTAATTCGTCATTGTAAATATCATCTTCTGAAAGCTACATGTGCACATCTGTAAATTCCTGCACTTATTCAACATGTTTGCATGTTACAACCCACCTGAAGGGGGAAAAAATCAACTGATAGTCTCATGAACTAATTGTATTGCATTTCTGCAATTGGAATGATTTACCTTTCAAAAATTTCTTGCATATTTTGTTTTTCATTTTACCTGGCCTTTGTTTCTTGGATGAACTTCTCAATTATTTCTATTTAGAAGTACTTTTATATGTTGTAATTTGGATGCACTTTAGTTTGACTGTTGAAAGATTTAAATGCAAAATATTGGGCAGTTTTTTTAACCAAAATCTTCAGAGTGGAATGATGTATGCATTGAAGAGGTGGTAACTTTTCAGTTCTGTTTCTTGAACCAAAGTGGAGATGATGTAGAATAATTGCATGTAACTGTTTGATTTTCAGGTAAACGTAATTCCATTTGACTGTTGAGCTCTAAAAAATTGTTGTGTAATTTGAAGAAAAGATATATATTGTTGCCAAAATCCAGGTAACTTTTGCTTTCCATTTATAGTTTGTTCCACATGCAAAAGTCGATGCGTCACTTTTTCTTTTTCCATTTGCAAATTTAAGTTGATGTATTGTTTGCATGGTAATTGTAACTCTGGCTGCTTATCTGTATCATTTTGATGTAATCATTAATTTTTTGTGAACCCCTTTTGTTGGATATTGGTATCATGTGGCATCCTTGTATATATTTTTAGAAGGGAGCCAATGGGGGTAAAGAAAATATTCCCCAATACTCTAGTGTTTCCAATAATTGGTTATTGGTTATCATGTTTGCATCCTAGATTTTAAAGGGTAATCGGGAAATTTGAGAGAGTGAAATATGCATAGAGATGAATATAATGCTAGGTTTAGATTTTTAGAGATATTTTTAAAATACCAGGAGCAACTGTTTGCATGCAGTCATAGGCTTTATTTTTTTATTTTTCCCTGTGACATGATTGCTCATTGGAAGATACCACAAATCTTGCTTATTGGAGGAGACTGCAAATCAGAAACTGTGCAGTCTTATCGAGGGTAGCCTGAATTGTTCTTATTGTTATGATAAAAAGACTTCTAGGAAATTGGAAGGCTTGCTGATCTTACCATTGCTTGTATGTATGCTGTTTCAAAGTAGTTATTTGGTCTCTACATTTTAACAAGATATAAGATATCAGAAGAATGGTAGGCGAAATACTTCTATGGTTACTTGACTCACTTGACAACATCCTTCTTAATGCCTTGCTATCCAATACTTCTAGTGATCTTCAGCAACAGGTTTTAATATATCATTGTTAAGTGTTTGTTTTGGCAGGTTTTATGCAGAACGAGGATTTGAAACTCCAAATCTCTCATCTATAAAATGCATTCCAATTAACTCAATGGAAATTTTAAACATTGCTGATTGCCTGAGCAGCAGAGCTGGAACACTATTACTGTGAAAATGGTCATTTGTGTTCCAGAGTTTCATTCCATGCACTCTGCTTGTGAAGTGTCATTTTTTCATTCTCTCTGCCATATTAATGTCAACTAGCTGGCTTTCACATCTGTACATATGTTTTTCATGGCAAAGAAACAAGAGTAATGACTGAATACAGCTGGACAGCCCCTCGTCTTTTTAATTTTTAAAATATGCATTTTTTAAAATTGAAAGTTTAAACCATTTGTTGTGTTTATCTATGGATTGATCTATGATTCCAAAAACTACGTGTATAGCAACTTTTGTGTAGTATGCGTTTAAAAAAAAAAAAAAAAAAATTAGTATCTATGTAACTCTCAAAAGATGCTATTTCTTACAAAATCTAAGTCTCTAATGAAAATTATTTTGGCAGCATGATAAAACAAGATGTGTTAAACATGATAAATGATTTTGATAAAAAAATTTAAGATTAATAAAACAAGGGGCTGCATGGAGTAATGAATTATTACTCATGAGACAAAGCAATAATTTGAAGTGGTGATGATTTCAGTTTCGCTGATATTTAGTTGTTACATCTTTTTCTGATTATACTATTTCTGATGATATTTTTTCATGAGATAGGCAGGTAAAAAGAAGGGAAAAGAAAACGATAAATGGCCAAATATCATGATAATTTTAAAGTCAAATAATTTCATAATTATTGGATCATCTTGATGTTTGTGTAACCGCAAGAGGCAATTGTAGTATAAGAGTGTGTATCTTTGTGCCTTCTTTTGAGCTTGATATTGAATGCAATGGAGAACAAGTTAAAGTCTGTAGTATGGATGAAATCATTCCATATATGCCTCATAATTACAGCCTGAAACGGCTGTCTTATTTTTTTTTGTACAGATGTCTAAAAATGTTGATGAAACTGGAGATGAAGTCACCAAGACTACAGATGCTGCAGGCTTAGCAGAAGCTAAAGCTGGCTGGAATGATGCCGTTTCAAATTTCCTGCAGCAAGCATCAGTATATGGGATAGCTGCAGGATACTGTATTTCAGCATCACTTCTGTCCATTATTAACAAATGGGCCGTGATGAAGTTTCCTTATCCTGGTGCCTTGACAGCCCTTCAGTACTTCACAAGTGCATTTGGTGTTTTGTTGTGTGGCTTCTTGAAGCTTGTGGAGCATGACCCGCTCAATGGGCAGACCATGTGGAACTTCCTACCTGCAGCTGTCATCTTCTACCTCTCTCTTTTTACAAACAGTGAACTCCTGCTCCATGCTAATGTTGATACCTTCATTGTCTTCCGCTCAGCTGTGCCCATATTTGTAGCTATAGGGGAAACAGTCTACCTAAAGCAGCCTTGGCCATCGCTCAAGACATGGCTTTCACTTACCATCATATTTGGGGGCAGTGTGATCTATGTGATGACAGACTACCAGTTTACATTAACAGCATACAGTTGGGCTCTGGCCTATCTTGCGAGCATGTCGATAGACTTCGTCTACATAAAGCATGTTGTAATGACTATAGGTCTCAACACTTGGGGTTTGGTTCTTTACAACAACCTTGAGGCACTTCTCCTATTCCCATTGGAGCTACTCATAATGGGTGAGCTGAAGAAGATAAAGCATGACATTGAGGACGATTTACCTTGGCATTCTTTTGCTGTTGTTTTACCTGTAGGCTTGTCATGCTTGTTTGGTGTAGCCATCTCCTTTTTTGGTTTCTCCTGCAGACGTGCAATTTCTGCAACAGGCTTTACTGTTCTTGGCATAGTTAACAAGCTCCTGACTGTGGTGATAAATCTTGTAATTTGGGATAAGCATTCTAGCACGATAGGGACAATTGGGCTTTTGATTTGTATGCTTGGTGGTGTTCTTTACCAGCAGTCAACAACAAAGCCAAAGGCTGCTACTCAAACAGCAGCAGTTCAGAAAAGTGGTGATGAGGAAGAACAGAATCTTTTGGAAATGGAATCTCCTTCAGTAGTGAACACTCCTGATAAATCTGTTGGTGCAGGAGAGATGAAATGAAAATTCTTGTTCTTTCGCATTCTTATCATTCTTTCTTTTCTTTTCCCTCAAGGTATTACACTAGGCATTTTTTAGTTGTATTATTGTGGCAGACCTTGGGAGAAAAAAAAAAAAAAAAGAAGGGAGGCACATTGTCCACATATTACTTGCCTAGTTTTTGTTGGATTTTGTTTCATGTTTTGACTTCGGCATGTTTATTCCAATCTGTAGCATTTGTAGACATCAGTGTGGTTTAGTTGATGCAGGAAAATCAGTTCAAGAGAACAGCTCTGTTGACTAGAACAGGTTTTCAAAATAAAAATTTTGATTCATTTTCCAGTTGAAAATGTCTTAATGAAATCCGTATCTTTACTAATCGAATCTGTCATTACTTACCCACGGAAAATGGTCTCTTTGTAAGAAATTCACAGTATCAAGTTGGGTCGGGGTTGACCCGTGCAGGGCCCTGTTTGGGATTCCATTCCCACACCCCTTCACCCCGCCCAACACTCCCCCACAAGGGGCCCCAGGGAAACCTACGTGTCTGCGTTGTCTTGAAAAAATATTTTTTTTAAAAGAAGAAAATTCTGAAATCTCGTGACTCGTAAACAGTAAATCTAAAAAAAATTAGTTTTTATACTTTGTTTTCAATTTTTTACTCGACTTTTTAACTTTTTAAGATCTATTTATCTTAGGAAGCTGCATTGCCAATTTATTTTATTTTGGGTAATTTGTTAATATACCTACTTAGTGTAATCATAGTTGTAAATATACTCATGTAGTTTTAGAATTGCAAATTGTATCAATATAGTTTGATCATAATTGTAAATATATTTATATCATCATGACTTTGTTACTGTATAGTCATGACATTGGTATACTTGTAAAGGTTTGTAAATTATGTAAATATATTTGTAAAAATTATTGTACTTAATTTTAACTTTAAAAAATGCTTAAATTTAAAATTGCAAATATACTCATATTGTTTACATATCTTTGCAAATGTACCTATGTCATGATGGTTTAATAATTGCAATTATGGTCAAATTATATGGGGTGATTTATAATTTAAAATTGTAAATATACTCATATTGTTTGTATATCTTTGCAAATATATATGTCATGACGGCGCAATAACGGTGTGAATATATTTGCAATTATAGTCAAATTATGTGGGGTGATTTATAATTTTTGAAACTATATGAGTATATTTATACTTATGATAAAACTAAGAAGGTGTATAGCAAATCACCTTTTACCTTTAATGCTATTTAGGGAGGTGTCGAAGGCAATCTGATAAAGACATAGCAGCACCCGTGAAAAAGTGCGCTTGTAATTGCAATAGACTATTTACAACTGGCGTATGCGTTTGATATGTGATTGACACGTGATATGTAATATATTAATTCTATATTAACAGGTTTAGCATGTTGGCATATAAATTATAAAATTACAGATTGAATTTTATGTCTTTATTGAAACGCGAATTCCAAATTCTAAATCAATCAAACCGTTCACGTGTAAAGGAAATGTGTGCTGCCGGCTTGTACAGTTTTTTTTTTTTTTTTGATATTTTGCTTGTCCAGGGTTTTTTGTTGACAAATTATACTGAAAATGAGAGTAGTAGATGAGAAGTCCAAATAAGAAATTATATTGGAATGATATGAGTAATATCGAAAATAAGAAAAGCAGAATTACTGTTTGTTACACTGGGAGAGAGAACAGTAGCATCGAGAATAGTAAATTAGGATTATTATTTTGTGAGAAAAGTAGTATTAAGAATAGGAAGTAGGATTATTATGCTAGATGGCGGGAATGAGAAAAGGTATACTTTTTCGATAGTTAGAAAACAAGCATTAAGAATAAGAAAAGCAAAGCAATTGTTTAGCATATTGGGAAATGAACAATTTTATTAAGAATAAAAAATAATATTGATAATAAAAAAAGTAGAAGTATTATGTATTAAAAATGTGAGAATGAGAAACCAAAGAATTCTAGAAAATAGTTACTATTAGCAAAAGTTTATATATTTGAAAAAAGCTAATTATTGATGCTTTCATAGACGTAGTTTGTTGTGCATTAAGAAAGGGATCAAGGCGGGTTAAAAAAATGGGGACGCTTATATCTTACATGTAACTTCCTTCATTTTTAATATTTAGATAGTTGAGAAAAATTCATTTCATCTATTATATTTAATATTATTTATATTATTATGAAAGTCCTTTTATTTGTCTAGAATTACAATTTATGGGCTTCATCTATACATGTGTAAAATCAACGTAATAAAATAATTTAATACTAAATATTAATTTTTAAGTAGTATTTTTAATATTTAAACCATCTAAAATATTGCTAATATAAGGATAAATGATTCTATAAAATATTACTATATACTAATATATGTGACTAAATTTAAGCATTTTTCTTATTTACAAATGAATATATATATTTTTAAGCAAATATGACCTATGTACATATTTTTAAACAAATATGACCTGTGTACATATTGATTAGACGCTTGAGAGGTTGACTAAGCATTCATAGTTTTGTTATCTAGATGACTATCCTAGTTACTTTTGAATTTCAATAGACCCAAACAATAGAAGAAAGATTATATTTACATGTCTCGATGAAACTTTTGCTTATAGGAGAATTCCTTTCAAGTAATGTAATTCTCTTGCAATATTTCGAAGTCGGGTAATGGTCATTTTTCTAATTTCACTAAAAATATCATGAAAGTGTTTATAGATGACTTTTTTGTTTCAATTCTATTTTTAATAATTTCTTGACAAAATTTTTTAATAGTATTCTAGCAATGTGAAGGGTTAAATTGAAAAATATATTATTTCATGATGCGAAAAGGAATCGTACTTTTTGATCTTGTGTCCGATAGGGGATTAAAGTAGATTTTGCAAAGATTGATATAATCAAGAAGATGGGAACACCAATGTCAGTAAAAAAGAGTTTCAGATTTTTCTAAGATATGTAAGATTTTATAGAATATTCATTCAAGATTTTTAAAAAATTGCTAAGCTTCTTACTAATCTATTAAATTAAGATGCTCCATTTGACTTTACTCATGAATGCCTTCATACTTTTTGTAGATGGAAGAAGATAATCATATCAACTCCCGTTATTCAACCATTGAAATAGGATTTGCTATTTGAAATATAGCATAATGTAAATGATCATGCAATTTGAACAGCGGTTAGGCAAAGAAATGATAAGAAAATTCATATTATTTTTCATACAAGCAAGACATTTGATGATGCTCAAGTTAATACTGCCCAACAAAGAAATAATTGCTTGCAGTCAGATCAACAAATTTCAATCATAGTTTGCGAAATCAAAAATGATTGTTTAAAGTCGCATCAACAAATTTCCATCATAGTTGGTGGGATCAAAAGTGATTACATAGATCGTACAATAATAAATATCTACTTAAAAAGAAGGATGTGAAACCAATACTGATCAGATAGATTCTTCTTCTTCAAGAGTTCAATTTAGAGATTCAGGAAGCTCAAATGTGGTGGTAAATCATTTTATCAAGATTGCAACTAGAGCAAAGCAAGCAAAAGAAGAGGATGTTCCAATCAATGATTATTTTCTGGACGAATATTTTATGTCACTTGTAAGTTCTCAAATGTCATGGTACGGAAATTTTATTAATTATCTAGCCTATGGAGATCTACCACCAAATTTGGATTATCACCAAAGAGATTTTTAGCCCATTTGAAACACTATCTGTGGAAGGAACTTTAACTCTACAAAAATGCAATAATGGCTTGAATAGAATGTATTCTAATGGAAGAAGTGAAAAGCATTTTTTTACCACCGCCATTCATCACCGTATAACGAATATTTTAGCGCTACCAAAATAGCCACAAGGGTGTTGCAATTAGGATTTTATTGGCCGACTCTTTTCATGAATGAAAGATAAGTTATACCAGAGTGTGATAGATGTCAACGAACAACAAACGTCTCAAGGTGCAATGAGATGCCTTTGACAGACGTAATTGAGTTGGAGTTATTTCGATGTGTGGGGGATATAATTCAGGATAGATTTCATTGGACCATTTCTATCTCAATGAGATTTATCGTGGATCCGTCTAACTGAATTTGTAGTAGAGAGGGCAGAGATTGTCTCGGTTTTTATCGTGGCTTAGTTTAGGGCCTGGATTTTGCTTGTTGGATGCATCTTTGATTAAGAGATGCCAATGGCTGTTATTTCAATTGGGGAGCGAGGAAGATGACTTTACTTTTGGCGCTTGGTAGTGCAAATTTACGTGTGCACATGCAACCATATTTTTGGTGATCTACAAGGTTAAAATATTTCTTCAAATTTATGTGTTTGCCAAAAAATTGATTATTAATTGTCTATAACTGCCAAACTTAAGCCGTCCATCGCGAGAATTTTGCTTCTATATTAGCATTATATTAAATATAAAATATGTGCTTATATTGAAGTTTTCCATAAAAAAATATTATATTAATTTCTTCTGCATATTTTGGTCATTAGAGTGAATATTTGAAATTCATCACATACTCTTAGAAATTATGAATATTAAAATCTATTAATATATTAATAATTAAAATTAACTAGATATTTATGACATCATAAATATACAATATTGAAGTCATCCATTAAAGCTGGTTAATTATCCAGTTAAACCTATTGAAATCAAATCATTTCTTCACAGTTTTGAGCATTTATTTGGTACTTGTGATGATAGTCAGGGCTCTTTTCATATGTATGCATTAAAGAAGGGTGCGTTTAGGAACGATAATACTTATGTATGAATATATTTGATATAA
Source organism: Annona squamosa (assembly GCA_035584095.1). Lineage (NCBI taxonomy): Eukaryota > Viridiplantae > Streptophyta > Magnoliopsida > Magnoliales > Annonaceae > Annona > Annona squamosa. The sequence goes on along the minus strand of JAXCLR010033615.1, from coordinate 7,808 downwards.
AAGTATTGAATTGGAAGAAAATAATTTAATATAATGATGAAAAGTAAAGATGATAAGTTAGAATGATAAGTTAGATATATAGAAATGATTAAAAAATGGTAATTGTATAGAAAAATATAAAGAAATAATTAAAAGATAAAATAATTACGGAAACAAAAATTTTAACTATACATTGCCAAACACACCTTTCCTATTTATTCTTTTTAACTCTTCATAAGCGTTACATAAAAAAAGCTCTTCATAAGTGAGATGGGATACCGATAGAATGGAAAAATTAAATTTCATATTTCCAATAACACTTTTTTCATTTCTAAAACATAATTTATTTTTTTACATTTTTCATACATTTTTTTCCAATCTCCTATGTACTTTTTTTTTATTACTATTTCAATTTTTATGGAAACCAATCCAGTGCTCTTGGAAGGATTGAGCCTTAATGCTCACGGGTGCATGTATCCATTTTTTAAATTGTTCTTTAAATTTTTTTTTATAAAACAGTTAATCTAAGTATTTTTGACGCAGACATCAATTTTTATCATTTTTTGAAAATTTTAATTTTTTTATTTTTAAAAATTATTGACATTTTAGCATGTAAAAATTAATATACATGTTATATACACTCATATTAACATTCGTTCAGAAAAAAGTTTAAAAAATAAATAAAAATGTATATGCAGGAGGGAGCACTGTGTCACATTATTGGGTTCCAATTTTACAGGTACGCTTTCATCTCGCAGAATCATCCCATCCTCGATGCAATGGTCGCACCAAATGTTTTTGTAGTCCGATCCGTTGGACTGCGTACGTACCTATCTGCGCCCCCTCATCTCCGTTGCGTTCCTCAGGGTGCACGGAAGAGAAGACGGCAGACATGTGGAGGGAGACAGTATAAAGGTGCAGACGCTTCGCCTGCTCTGCGTCTCAACATCTTCCGTCTCCCAAGCCCAACTTACCGTCCTCCTCCTCCTCGGCTAACACGACAGCAGAGCGAGGGGGTTGAGATGGGTATCCTGAAGCGAATTGTTGGCATTCTAGGGTTTCTAAAAGGGGACAATCACGATCACAGCGACGACGACGGCCGCCGCCACGCTGATGGTGAAAGCAGCAGCGATCGTGGCGACAAGGAAGTGGCGCAGTGTCGCGGGCCTGGCAAAGGTTTCAGCGTCCAGATCCCTGTCACCGGCGATCGAGCTGCTACCGCTCCTGCCCACGGGCCTGTCCTTGTTCATTGCAATTTGGGCGATGGTGGAGTTCAGGTAATTCTCTCTACTTATTTTCTCTTGTGGAATCGTTGGCTGTTAGTTCTGAATTTGCAAATTGTCTGGGCTTCCACGCGTGGAACTTGTAATGCCTACGGTTGAGGGCCTTGTTTCGTTTATTATTTTAGTTGGATTGCTTTGGGAAATTCGCATTGTTTCCATAGTGTACATTGGATTGGGACGTAGAAATGTTGATTGCAGTTTGAGCCTATGGATTCTGGGCCTGATTTGACGTGCATCACATCTGCTTTTGCAATGCAGTTCAATTGATTTCTATTTCGATCTATTCGTGCGGTGTTCTTGCACTGGTTTACCAGTTTGTTTGGTTTCGTGATTGGCTTCACCTTAATTTGGTACTGTCTAGTGGGCAATTTTTACCCCCATGACTGTGGAAGCTGGAGACCTGTTGAGTATGGTGGCAGCCAGATAATGAGTACCTTTCCATTCCCCACAGTGACCCTACTTGTGCAGGATGTACGCCAGTTTGAGACCCTTCGTTTATGAAAGATGAAACCTTTTGCAATTTGTGTGGCTTTGGTTTATCAGAATCTCGAATTTTTTGTCATGCTGGACTTCTTTTTGTATGAGCATAGTTTTGGCGTTTAAGATGGATGCAATTCGATGATTCCTTTTCTCCTGTCTAATTGTTCTGTGAGAAGTGCACAACCCCTGGATTGGAACGCCAGAGAACCTACTCAGAGATGCATCTCTAGCAGTTAACTAACTGCTAGAATGAAGACTGGTATAGTTTTTCATGGGAGCATTTATGTTCATGGAGATGGCTTCCAAAGTAAATTGGATGTGGTATCTGAATTCTCTAATTATAGTTTTAAAGCACTAAAATAAATATAAATTAATTGTTTTCTATTGCTTTTGGAAACTTTTTAAAATGTATAAAAGAGTTTTCTCTCATTTCTTTGTCTCAAAGAAAATGAGCTGGGAGTCTAAATGAGTATTCGATTATTCAAGGAGTGTCAATCACTCTATCAAGGTGTTAAATAGGGTCATTTTGATGCTTTCGGTAGATTTTTCTTGATCCAGAGAATATTATCAATTGATCACTTAATTTTCAAGGGTTGTGGTTGATGCTTCAAGTCATTAGAATGCTCTAGTTTCTGGCTTGTGGAAATAGCATCCTGTTTTCCTTTTCAAGATTGTAGTGTGAAATTTTCCCCTTGAACCAGCATTTTGGATTGCAGTTTATGTCCTTATTTGTTGATTTCATGGTAATAATTAGTTAAATGATATCTGGATTGTAGTTAATGTTCTTCTATGTTGATTGCATGGTAGGAATTCTTTCATCATGTATTTTTGAATATGTAAGCATCACAAAAGAATCTATGAATATGAAGATGTAATGACCAATAATGGTTATGGTATGAGCCTACTGCTATTTAATTCTTCAATGGCATGATTTTTTTTTATTTTTTTATTTTTAAAGAAAAAGCTGGAGCAAGGCCATTTTGCATTGATGAACATAAAATTTAAAGAATGATAGGCTTCTGTAGATTCTGCATGCATGAAGTCAGGGAGAGACTTAGTCCCTACTTTTGGCATTTTGCACAACTCGGCTATATAGCCTATTGCCTTACATCGGGTTTTCATGCTGCCACATGAATGCTTTGACTCAATACTCTTAAGTGTTGGGCTTTTGATGCAAATACAAGTACATTATATAATACGGACAGGCTTTCCAGGTTGGATTGTATTGGACTCTGTGAGAGGAATCTAGAAGTAAAAACCTTGATCTTTCGTTGAGATCTGTTATTGAGATTTGGTGCTAAGAAGAAACAAGGCTATTTGGTTAGTCAAAGAGGATCAAAAATAGTAGAAGGAAGTTTAGCAATACCTTAAAAAAAAAAAGAACAAAAATTTCATCATTTTCACAATATTAGACCCCTTGAATGTATGAAATGATGAAAACCTTCTTATCATCATCATAGTCCATTTTCCACTCTAGTTGGATCAGCTATATGAACCGCATTTTGCCACGCTTTATCTATCTTGGTGGCAATGACCAAGAGGGGCTAAATTAGCCAATGAAAGAAGAAATAACAATCTCTACAGCGTAGATTCTAGATATGAATTTGAGTCTTGATGCCAAAAGTTGCTGTTACTATCACATAATTAATAGCATTCATGATTAGTAGTCTTGATGCTACAAGTTACAACTTTTAGTATTTGAGTCTTGGTTTTATAAGTTGTCATTTATATAGTTAGCAATGGCATTGTTATAAAAAATGGACAGGACTGGTCAGTTGAACTGGTCTGAATGGGAACCAGACATGTTTGGTTTTCCAGTTTAGCTGGTTCAACAGTCATAACCGGGTGTTTGAACCAGGAGAATTAGGAATTGCTGGGGCAACTGGCTTGACCCCAGTCCAGTTCTAGTAAAATTGGCAGTACTTAGCAGTTGTTTGCATTCTATAATCCTAGATGAAGAATTCCATTAATTCACTTGTACATATGTACAAATTATGAATGATATTCATATATTAGCATTTCTTGTGTAAATTTGCTGCACACATTTTGTGTATCCTAGGTGTGCCTTCCTATTGCAGAAAATTTGTAATTAATTTATTTTTTGGAAACTGTTCATTTTTCATATTGAAAGTCCATGTAGCTCTTTTTGTCACAATCATCAATATTGTTATTATTATTATTTGATATAAAATCATCAATATTATTTTATGTTTGAGAAGAACCAGAGATCCTACTGGATTCGAGCTTTAATATTTCAACAATTGTCCCTAGAGCATGACATAACACTTGGCCATGTTGTTATTCAGCCCATCTATTTTCATATCTTTTTATTGACTTTTGTCCATATGATTTTGGTGTTGCTGTTTGTAAATGAACACCTAAATCCTAACCAATTCTATAACAACCAAATCAGATCAAACAGTTTGACCTGTCCAACTAGGGACCAGTGGCCTGGTCTAACTGACACCAGTTAGCAGCTCGTCTGCAGTTGTATACAACTTGCATTTTAATAGAGAATATTGTGTAGAACCATAAGTAATTTCTGCATATTTAAAGGAACATGGAATATCTAATCCATCTATTGGAGATAGAATCATTTTAAGATACAAATTTTAAGTTAAAGTCATTAAAATTTACTTATATAAATGGAAACAATTAATATAATGATAAGTTAATGGTTCAAAACGGTTTGAACAAACAGTTAAACTGGTTTGAACCAAACTGTTCAATCCACTGGTTTGATCACAGGTTTGGTTTCGATGATATAGTTACCTCTGCCTATTCAAGATTTTTGACTTTAGCCATGTTTTTAGCTTGTTACCAGGCGGATGGAAACTCAGAGACCAAAAGGCATACGAGCCATGCTCTTCATTGTGTTTAAGATCATAATCATGGATGTGGGCAAATCTTTGCTTTTAATCTGATTAGGATTGCCAGAAATGATTACAGAACCAATGCAGCTTGTGGACTTCATATACTATTTCGATGACATTCACGTTGAAATATATAGACCCATCTGAAACTTCTATTCAGGTATGGATGAGAATATTTATTGATGATAATTACCTGCCAGTGGACCATCACATATTGATCCTATATTGGAAATCAAAATCAGGAGGATTTTATTAGTTCTTTATTGGTAGTTAGTGAAATGTTTGGTGAAATGGTTATCATTTTGGCAGCTTATACTCATCTTTTGGGGCCAGATTCATGCGGGAACAAGCAAGGGAAAAAGAATAACAAGTAGATGGTTGCATTTACCCATGGTTGTTATTTATGATGTGGTGCAATTCTTGTCAGCATGAGACAGTCCAGAACATGTTTGCACATGTTTTGTCAGGAGAATTGTATTTTCTTATTCCATGTCCTAGTATAGCAATCCGTCTTTACCGCTTCATAATGATAATTTAATGGTTCAAGATGGTTTGAACCAAACTGGTCAATCCACTGGTTTGATTACCAGTTCAGTTTTGATGATATAGGTACCTCTGCCTATTCAAGATTTTTGATTTTGCTTTAGCCATTATTTATTTATTTTATTTTTAAAAAAAAAAAAAAAACTTTTGACCAGGCAGATGGAAACTCAGGAACCAAAAGGCATCGGAAGCACTCTCTTCATTATGTTTAACGTCATAATCATGCATGGAAGCTAATCTTTGTTTTCGATCTGATTAAGGTTGCCATAAATGAGTATAGAACCAATGAAGCTTTTAGGCTTCATATGCTATTTTGGTGACATGCTTGTTGAAATATGTAGACCCATCTGAAACTTCTCTTCGGTTTCCCCTTCAGGTATGGATGAGAATACTTATTGATGATAATTTCCTGCCAGTTGGCCAGCACATACTGAGCCTATATTGGAAATCAAAATCAATGATAATTTCCTGCCAGTGGGCTGTTGCATACTGAGCCTATATTGGAATCAAAATTAAGAGGATTTTCTAAGTTCTTTCGATAGTGATATATTTGGTGACATGGTTCTGATTTTGGCAGCTTATGCTCATCTTTTTAGGCCAGATTCATGCTGGAACAAACAGTGTAAAAAGAATAACAATTAGATGTTGGCATTTACCCATGGTTGTGATTTAGGGTGCAATGTAATTCTTGTCAGCATGAGACAGTCCAGAAAATGTGTGCACGTGTTTTGTCTGGAGAAATTAATTTTCTTATTCTGTTTCCTAGAATAGCGATCCATCTTTACAACATTAGAATCTAAATTGTCCATGTACCACGATCCATCTTTACAACATTAGAATCTAAGTTGCCCATGTACCACGATCCATCGTTACAACATTAGAATCTAAATAGTCCATGTACCACAATGTTGACCAAATGGTGGTTGGATAATCTTAGCCAACCTTTTACAGCATCCTCTGTGTGAACAATCAAGATTAGGTCATTGAGCCAAAGCTGCATATTCCACTGAAAGAATATGATGTTCCCAAAGAATAGGAATTTGTGGACATCTGAGATGTACCTATCACCCTGTCCTCCCTCACTCACTGACAGCAGATAACTTTTTTCAGATGAAAATCTGTTTAAAGTGGCCAACTGGCTGTGGAGCACCAATTAATGAATGGAGGTACTTTCTACTGTAGCTGTGGGGATTTGATGTGGAACAAAGAATCCTGAGACATGAGCGAGCGCTCAGTCCTCAACTGGGACACCTTTTTCAAAGAAATTAAAATCCTTAATGCTTGGGAGGAAGTGCCCAAGGCAGATTTGGAATCTTGATATGATTTTTGTTTCAGCAAGATTATACTGTTGATCATGAATCAATTTTCAATTATAATTCTGACATTCAATTTGTTTTGTTTTTTTCTGTTTCTCCCCCTCTTTTTCAGGGTTTACAGTGGTGTGCAAAACGTCTTAGAATAGATGAAGATGGGGATGTCGCAGATGAATTCCTTGATGAGGTTTTGCCAGAAGCATTGAGGGTGGAAGATCAGAAGCAAGTAACAAAATTTGCAATAAAATGCAGCACACGGCCAGTGAAAGTTAGGAATCAGATGATGGCTGCTGGTGGGATTATCCAACAAAGTGTCGAATACCAAGGCAGATTGCAATGGATCTAAATTGTACTAAAGCTGGTTTCGGGTTGTGTTTATTCTTTGGAATAATTCATATTGTTCCGACCAACAGTAAAAATGATGTCTTTTCCTGATCTTGTAATCATATCTAATCATTATTGTCACAGCCAATTATCCATAAAGTCTCTCTCTCTCTCTCTCTAAGTCTGACTTGTTCATCTTGTGTTGGAGCCTGGACTGGTTTGGCTGACATTTTCGGTGGAAAATGTTGGACTTTGTAGCACGTTCTTGATGGTGCTACGGCTAGGCCTAAAAATTGTGTAATATGTATGCTGATGTGTTTCTGAAGCCAAAATAAGTCGACCTCGATTCGTGATGGTGTTATGATCGATCTTTATACGTGCAAAAAGGCAAACGGCAGTATCCTAGCACATAAATCAAATCATGCCAGGACATTTTATTATGTAGTTGTGGCGTCCCAAACTGAGACGTCACATCCTAACCTCAGGATTTATCGATTGGTAAATGCGATCAGGATTGTTACCCTGAACATGCGGTGGGTTCTTAATTTGACCTCGTTTAAATTTTTTTTTTTTTTCTTTCATCATATAAGCTCATACTTGTCATCATTCATATTGAACTCATCCATATCATCATAAAATTGGCCATACAAGTATTTTACTTTCATATTATAGGCAACATATATATGTTCATGAATAAAAATTTACATAGAATTTTATACATAATTACTTATCTATTTACATTATACATAATCAATACCATTTCATTATAAGTAATACATTCATCTATTCATTCTTCAATATATCAATACCTTTTAACTTTGCTCTTTCCCTCGAGCCTTAAACCTGTCTAAAGTTGGGAAAACAAAACGTGAGTGATAAACTCAGTAAGCAAGCATCATTTTGTGAGGACCAGGTATTTTATTTTATTTTTTATTCTAACTTTTCTCTATTTATGAGGTAACTTACGAACATGCTAGTAAGAATTTTACGATATTAATGGATACATAACATAT
>JAXCLR010033488.1:0-20074 GCA_035584095.1 Annona squamosa | reverse complement strand
TTTTGAGTAAAATATTTTGATAAACATTTGAAATATTTGAGAAATGATACATCTTAAAACTCTTTTAATAAAAGAATTTCAAAGCATGTGAATTTCTATAAATAAATCATATTTTTCTCTAATATTTGCTTGGTTTCCATTTCAGGACATTTTGTTTACAAAAGTTATGCAATTTTGCTATCCCCTGGTCCATAATGTAAAAATTTAATAATTGTTCACATATCAATCATTTTGGCATAAAAGGAAATTGCATATTCTTTTGCATGCCATTAAGTAACATGAAATCAAGCTATTTTATGAAATCAATCATATGAGGTTGGTCATCCTTAAATCCCTTTCAACACATCTGCAGAAATATTTTTCCAACATTTTCAACATAAATTTTCTTATCTAAAGAAAATCAAAACTTTTTGAACATCATTTCATAACATATGGACTATGTCCAAAATATAATTTATTATTTAATTATCTTGACCTAGTAAAACAAATCTTTTCTATTATTGTTTACCACGAGTTATTGTAGAAATAACTCAAAACTCATTTACAATCAATATTTTGTGAAAAAGGATAAAATTCTCTTTTTCTTATAAAATGCTGTTGAACAATATCATATGGAACTTTCTTGCTTAAAAGCAATCTTAAAACCATCAGTATTAAACATGAAATCCTTAAGAAATATCAACATGGAGACCTTGCTTACTTATAAGCAAAATTTCTCAATTCCATTAACATGAAACATTCTGATCCTTAGCAATACTTAGGATAAATTATTTATCTTAAGAAGTATCGCTTGCTTCCCATGAAGCAAATCTTAAGACTTTTCATTAATGTCATCATTTTTTAAAACTTATGGCTATGCATTAAAGTCATCATATTCAAAACTTATTCTTGCCAATTCAATAAAACATAAACCTAAACATAGACAATTCAATTATATCAATCACATGGAAAGAAAATTGCATTTTTAGAAAGTTTACTTGCTTATCTAAGATCACCATAACCTCTTTTCCTTCAATTCTTTTCCTTGCCTATATGCAAAAACACAACATTGCCTTTATACATACAAATCTCATATGTTTGCATATAACTTAGTTTTCTAACTCATATATTTTTCATTAACATATATCCTTCATCTATCATTTACTTATCCATTTTCACATTTCTTTCATTAGTGCTTACTTTAAGCACATGTTCATGAGTTTAAGCTTCATATATCAATTCCAAATTTTGAGATTAATAAAGATTACCAAAACAGCACATCGTTTACAAGTTTCAACATATTTCCATCAATTTCACATTTTAGCAAATCACATTAACTCATTATCCCTTTCCATCATTCATATCTTGCACTTAAACCATCTTAATAACACATATAATATGTGTTATAGTTATAAACAGCAATATATTCATAAAATATATTATATTTTCATGTATTTTTGCACAAAACTAAATTTCACAAGTCATTCATCAACCTTTCATATTTATTCCTCCTCATATCCCATTTGACAACATGTACATAAGATGTTTCATAAAATTTTCTAAAGCAGAAATTTAATCCATATTTCAGCAGTTTAATTATCCTTAATTACCATTGCATTTAGAGTATTTTTATGGAGTTTAAATTCACTTGCCATAGGTTTCCAAAACAGCAAGTTTGGAACCAATTTTTCACCCGTTTAACGTGTCTTTTGACACATAACCTTGGACAATTATATAAATCTAAAATTTCAGTATATGATCTTACTTTTCTTAATCCATATTTAAGAATTTAACACATATATCAATTTGGTTCATTTCTACATAGGTTTCATATTTCTTTTTGATTTTTTCTCAAACTATCCACATATGCTAAAATCAGGCGTACTGAAATCTCAAAAACTTGAATTAATATCAAATCAAGTGGTTTTTATCTGAAATTTTTATCATACCTTAATAACTACATGAATTAACCAAAATAAATATTTTCAACATAAAACACTAAGAATTTATATTTATTTTGATATTTTTACCTTACTGGACAGCAACATCCATTTTCAGTTAGCCTTAATCATGTAAATGATTGGGTATATTTATACTCATCAGAACCTATTTTTTAATTTTTCTATGATCCTTATGAAAGACATATCCTGTAAAATTTTTAGCTTAAAATTTCTTGTAAAAAGATTATTAAAAATCCTTTACTATAACTGATCCTGTCACATATTTTACCCTGTTTAGGTGACTTTTCTTAGATTTTTAATTTTCAAAGGGATTATCCTTTTAAGCTAAAAATTGGTTAGTTCCTTAATTACCCCATAATGATTTTAAAAAAAATTCATGCTAAAATTCATCCATTTGCTATTCCTTCCATAATTTAATTTATAACATCATGTATCATTTAAAACTTCACTTTTCATCATCTAAATCATGGAATTCCATACATGCAAGCTAATACCCATTCCATATTCATTCAAAAGCATATTGAATCATCACTTTAAAGCATGTCTAAATATCCATTTCATTGTTTTTATTTTTAGAATTCAAGAACTCAAGATAAACAAATCAAAATAACACAACTACTTCTAATCACATGAGCTACTCTTCTCCTCCAATTTCCCTTTCGTTTTTCCTTCGTTTTCTTCTATTTTCCTTCCTCCTTGCTAGCCAAGTTGGGGACATGATCTACTAGTCTAGAGAGGGAGTTTCAGCACTTAGACAAAATGCCCAAATCATGTGAACATGCATGCCTTTGAGGAGTTGGATTTTCTCCAGCTATGGGCCCCACTTTGGAGCCACTTTCCACAGCCACTTAATGCATGTTTATCCCCATATGTGTTGGTGAACTCACAGCTAAGTAAAATGCATTTTACCATTTTTTAAAAATTAGAAAATGGCATTAATCCATAGCCGTCCATGTGTTCAGCTTTGCACATCCAGCTGTTGCCCATTTTCCAGCTATTTTCCCATTTTTTATTCAAAAATATGAGAAATTTATACCTTTAATTGCCCTTTAATTTAGGTATTAATTTGGAGTTAAAAAATTATCAAAATGTCAGCAATAAACCACATTTCTGCACTTCAATAGCCCCCATTAGCTATCCATTTTTTTCTACTATCATTCAACTACATAATTTTTATTGCTTAAATTTTGCATAATTGAATGCATATCTTCGTGTCCCTACATGTGAGCAATATACATACATATTTTAAAATAAAAAATTCAGAAATATGCATCAAGAGCAGCCCATGAACGTGCTTACCTTGGACACCTCACCTATGCTCTCTTGAGCACCCATAGCTCCATCAATTGTGATAATTTATTGCTGATATTTTATTTGGATATTTATAGTTTATATTAATACATAAAATGCCTTAGAAATGGTCTACACTTGACACCTCAAATGTCATTAAATAATGCATTCAATTCATGCAACGTTTGCCTTAAATGCATGGTACTCTTAGGTATAAAAGTCAACTAGGTGCACCTTTTTCAATTCAGGTATTTTCTCAACATGATTTGCTTAATCCAAACGTTCCAAAATATAAACTCATAATTTTGTTTAACCGTTTCAAATTTCATCTCAATCCGATTTTCTTATCTCAAGTTATAGCCGTTTAAAGTTAACGGTTAGATTTAAGCTATATTTAATAAATCATCACACCAATTTCATTAAGGATTTTTATAACCCAATAATTCCATAATACCAAGCCTAATATCATCAACTTCCATTTCAAATTTCACTTGAATCCGCCTTATAGGCATTGAGTTATGAATTTTTTATGATTTTCCAGCATAATTATGCAATTTCTATTTTAATCTCCATTAATTAAATAATGAAAATTAAACTAAAAATTCATGCCAATTTAGCATATTTTAATCCTCATTATGCCCTTTTAGTCATCTTGACTCATATTGGGCTTCGGTGATTAAATTTTTAATCACCCTTCTTAATTAAACCCTAATTGTAACATATCTTAAAATCCTAAAATCATCCAAAAATTCTATTTAATCATATATAAGTCACATATACATGTTCAATGCATACATTGAAGCTTATTTAGGTTGGAGTTTCACAAAGTTACAAGAGAATGTGAGCTTGGATGAGTGGAGTAAGGAAGGTTACCTGAACCACTATAAATCTTGTCTATTATTTTCCATTTCCGCTTTCATTATCTTATAGCTTTCCATTTGTCTTACTAAAAGGATTAAACTAAACCGGGGTTAAGTCTCTAATTCAAGTTTTAAATTTTTAATTACCCAATTCACCCATCCCCTCTTGGGTAATTGTCATCAATTCGGGACCAACAGCTTGCTCTTCTCCAAAGAGCCTGTCAACCCCTGCTCCAGCGCTTACAGCCCTTGCAGCCCTACTTCAGTGTCGCCAGTAGCTTCCTTGATTTTGATAACACTGGTTCAAACTGCATAATGAGGCTTGCATGTACACAAATGTTCATATTTCTCCAGAGCACCACCTAAGGGTGCTCCATCATCTTCTTTGAAGGGTCTCTTGTGGTTGCCATCCATGATCACCCCTTCAAGCCAATAGCAACGCCGGCAATCTCCATTGCAAACTCCTACAAATTAGATCCATTGTCGACTAGCAACCAACAATCGTCGTTCACAAGCCTGCAACTCTAATTTTTCTAAAACCTACATCCACACTAGACATGCAACATGGATGTAATTATCCAAGATTATCTGCTACAACTTGTATTTGGATGTGATTTTTTATTAAATTAATAATTTGTACAGTGAGATTATTTTGTTGCAACTTGCTTTAGAAAAGTTATCATATTCATTGCAATTTATCTGTTATTGAATCATCTCTTTGAGAAAATGCTGTTAATTACATGATTTCTAACTATAAACATTGTATTAACCTAGGTCATTATTTGATAATCATGTCATCATCAAATCCATCCACAAGTGGAAACCAGCCTCCTTACCTTACGAGATCAAATGCAACTTTTGCAGTTGATAGTACAACAAATTTTGATCCAAAACCTATTAGGGGAAGAACTGATCTTGCATGGAATCATATCACTGAATTTGAGAAGAATAAATACAAATGCTTGTATTGTGGGAAGATTTTATCAAGAGGCAAAATTTAGAGTTAAAAAACATTTGGCGAATATAAAGCGTGATGTTGTTGCTTGTAAGTTGAAGAATGACCTTTAGACTAATAGTACAACTACAACTCCAAGTAGAAAACTTCCTCTTTCAAAAACTAGCTTGTTTTCTGCTTATTGAATTATTGATTATGAAGAAGATGTTCTTGATGGCCTTGATTTGAAAATGAACTTGGATGGTAGTTTGAAAAATAAAAGGACCTAGTGAGATTGCACAACTAACTATCAAAAGTGCGATGGTCGGTAAGGTTGCAATTGAAAGGGCACATTTAGAAATGACAAAATTATTTTATGCTTCATATATTCCATTTAATGCTGCAAATTAAGCACACTTTCAATCTATGTTTGACCGGGCGTGCTCAATTGGATATGGATTTAAAGTTCCTATATAGCATGATTTAAGAGGTTTTTTATTAAAAAAAAAAGAATGTGAGGGAAGCAAGAGATCAAATTGAATCATTTAAGAGAATGTGGAAAGAATGTGGTTGCTCTATAATGGCTGATGGATGGACAGATTAAAAAAGAAGGACCTTGATAAATTTTTAGTATATTTTCCTAAGGGAACTATATTTTTAAAGTCTGTTGATGCTTCATAACATTCAAAAATTGGTCAAATGCTTTCTGAATTACTCACTATTGTTGTGGAGGAAGTTGGACCGAAAAATGTCTTACAAGTAGTGATTGATAATGCATCTAACTATTAGCTTGCGAGTCATTACTAAATGATAAATATCCATTCATTGTATGAACACCATGTGCTATACATAATATTGATTTAATACTAGAAGATATTGCAAAGACGAAAGATGTGAAAGAGGTAATAGAGGAAGCTTGTTCTATTTCAACATTTATGTATAATTATGACTTTGTTTTGTGCTTGATGAGAAAATTTACTGGCGAAAAAGAAATTATTCATCCTGAAATAACTCATTTTGCAATAAATTTTATAGCATCAAAAAGTATGTTGAACTCTATGAACAAATTACGGACAATGTTCACTTGTAGAGAATGAATAGATTGTAAATAGAAAAATTCTCAAAAGGGAAAGGTTGCTTTTAATTTAGTTTTGAGTTCTTCTTTTTAGGAAAGATGTGAAGTAACTGTGAAAGCATTTGAACCAATCATTCGTGTGTTAGGAATGGTAAATAGTGATGAAAGGCTTGTAATGGTATACATCTTTGAGGCAATGCATAAAACTAAAAATACAATGAAGAAGACTTTGAAGAAATTTAAGATGCCTTATGATTCCTACCTCGCAATTGTGGATAATCGATGGGCAAATCAACTTTTTCGGGCTCTTTATTTAGCTACTCATTATCTAAATCTATAATTTCACTACCACATAGATGAATTAACAAAAACAATGACAATGCAAGGTTGCTTCAGACTATCCATTGGTTGACTCATGATGATGTTCATGTCCAAACAAACATTATTGATGAAATAAATTCAATCCATTATGCCTATAATAATTTTGGAAGTCCAATTGCTCTTCTTCATGTTATACCTTATCCCTAGGTATATGTATTAACTCTTAATTCTTATAAATTAGTTACTTATTTATAAATACTTAATTAATATCCTAACGGTGGCTCCTTTTTGTAGTTATTTGGTGGCAAGCTCATAAATGTGGTACTCCTAATTTGCAAAAAGTGGTTATGAAAATTTTAAGTCAAACATGCAGTTCATGTGGATGTGAACGCAATTGATGTGTTTTTAAATGCATTCATACAAAAAAGAGGAATCGATTAGAACACCAAAGAGTATGTGATCTTGTATATGTTCAATACAATTTGTGATTATTAAATAGGTATAAAGTATAAACTCTCATGACTAGTTTTTCGAAATGCAAATAACCAATGTTTTATTCCAAGTAACCTCTTTGTATCTTTTTTATAGGAAGAAGAAGAAATATTAGTATCATAATCCAATTTCTTTAGAAGATATTGATATATTTGAGGAGTAAGTGGTAGAAGAAGAGTCTCCATTATTGACAAATGAAGATGTTGACACTTGGTTACAAATAGATCATTCGAATAGTAAGAAAGAAATAAAAGAAGCTGATGAATTTGGTATTATATTGTAGTTTTTATTCAATTGTATAAAATTAATACTTTGATAAGAAAAATGGTAGTATGTAACTAATATTTTCATTTTTTATATTTTTATTTAGGAAGTCTAATTGGCGGGCAAGATGAAGATGTCATTGTTCACCTTAACAAAGAAGAAACTTGAAGATATTAACTTAAATTTTTGCAAATGTGAATGGCGGATTTGTAGTGAGAATGTGTGTTTGTAGACTTTTAAAATTTTATGTGATCAAAGTGATGTGTTGGTAGATTTTTAAAATGTTATATTTGGTGAGAATAGTGGATTTATATACGTTTCAAATCTATGTTTGATGAGAATGATACATTTAATGGTTTATAAACTTCTAAGTTTTCATTTTTTCTAAACATAAGAGATGTTCTTAATTTTTATATTATTATGGATTTTTAATTGTTCAAATTTTCAACACTATTGATTGACCACACCACCCTTCTTCTAACCGAATAATCGACTGACCAACGTGATGCATCTCTAATACATAACATCAAAAGCTCATGATAGCACAAATTATTGATACTAATCTTTACTTTTCTAAGATCGCCAACAATGTCGTTTAGGAAAATTTGTTCTCTTGCAGATTATCTTCTAGCAATTTACTCTAGAAATTACCCTGCAATGTAGTTCATACCAACTCCAAAATATAAGAAATATTACAAATATAAAAATAGAGTTGCTGCTCATAAAAAAAAAGAATGCATTGAGTCAATTTTAAAGGAACAAATTAAGCCCTATTTATACAAAGTAAGGAAACTAAAGCACTATGCCACTAGCACCTAAAAAGGCTCCACTACAACACTAGCCACTAGCCATTACCCATCACCCAGAAAATAGAACCACATCCTAGTAATTGGATAGTTCTAAATATTACATTTAACACTCCCCTTAATACTTAAAAAAAAAAACTCGCAAACTCCTAAAAGACAACAAAAATTGACAAATACTTTAGTTAGTAGTGCTTTTGTAAAAATGCTTGCAAGATTGTCTTTTGAATTGCAATAAGACAATGCAATCTATTTATCATTAACGAAATCTTGAATGAAGTGATGTCTGGCTTCAATGTGCTTTGTCCGAGCATGATGAACTGGATTGTGAGTCATGGTAATGGTTGATTTGTTATGAAAAAAATATTTTCATTGCTCCCCCTTGCTCCAAGTAGAGATCTGCCAAGATCCTTCATAGCCAAACCGCATGATAAGTCGTAGATGAAGCAGCAATGTGTTCAGCTTCAGATGAAGATAGAGGTACTGTATCCTGCTTCCTTGAAGACCAACAAAATACATTTGAGACAAGAGTAAAAACATACCTTGATGTACCTCTTTTGTCATCTTTGGAACCAACATAATCACTGTCTGTATAACCTGCTAGCTTACTAGATGAGGATTAGGAATAGCACATACCAAATGTCTTTGTCTCATTCAGATACCTCAAAAATCTCTTTGCCGCACCAAAATGTATTTTACTTGGTTACTGCATAAATCTAGTCAATACACTGATAGAAATAAAATACAAGGTCCAGAGTTAGTTAAATAAATTAAACTCCCCACAAGGCTCCTATAAGATGATGCATTAATTTTCTCTGCTCCATCCTACATTTCTAATTTCTCATTTGCATTCATTGTAGTACTAATTGGCTTGCAATTAGTCATATTAAACTTTTTCAAAAGCTCCTCAATATACTTTTATTGAGACATAAAAATATCATTATCCATATGCTTAATTTTTAATCCCAAAAAGATTTCATAACTCCTGAATTAGTCATTTCAAACTCATTCATCATATCTGCTTTCAAATTCCTCGTCATTTTAATGTTACTTGCCATATAAATAATAGCATCAACATATATGCATGCTATAAGCACATTATTACCATCAACTTTAACAAATGAAGTTGGTTCATTCTTACTTTTCAAGAAGCCTTGCTTTGAGAAATAATTAGCGATTTTGTTATACCATGCACGAGGTGTCTGTTTCAATCCGTATAATGCTTTATTCAACCTATAAACCATATTCTCCTTTCCTTCTAGTTTATACCCCTGTGACTATTCAACATATATTTCTTTTTCTAACAAGCCATTAAGAAAAGCAAACTTAACATCAAGTTGAAATAAAATCTACTTTTTAATAGTGGAAATACTTAAAATAGCATGAACAGTATCATGTCTAGCAACTGGAGCAAATGTTTCAAAGAAATTAATACTTTGTTGTTGAGAATATCTTTTTGCCTCAAGTCTTGCTTTGTACTTTGCAATTGACTCATATGAATTAAACTTGGTCTTAAAGACCCATTTCAAACCAATGGCAAGTTTGTTTTTTGGGGGCTCTACCAATTTTCAAGTTTCATTTTTTTCAATCATGCAAGCTCTTAATTTGTTGCTTTTACCCATACCCCAAGTTATGTTGCTTCATCATAACTACCAGGTTCATGAACAACCTGTGAAAAATTACAAGATGCATAAATTTCATGCAAGGAATGCACTTTTCTAGGACCTTCATCATCATCACTCATCTGATGAGAATTATGATATTGAGCTGGCAAGGAACTGATCACTAAGTTATCTGGATGTTTTTCCTAAATTTGTGCTTCATTTTCAAAAAAGATCACATCTCTACTGATAATCAACTTTTCTATTTTTAGATTATATAGCCTATATCCCTTGGTTTCATATAATAACTAACAAATATGCATTTCTCACTTTTAAGGTCAAGTTTTTGTCTCTTTTCAAATAGCACATGAGAATAAGCAATACAACCAAAAATTTTTAAATGATTTACTTATGCATGGTTTCTAGTCCATGCTTCATGTGGGGTTCAATCTTTCATTGCTTCTGTTGAAAATCGATTAAGAACATATACTGTGGTTGCCACTACTTCGGCCTAAAAATCATTTGGTAAATTTTTATCTTTCAGTATACTTTTAGCAAGTTCCATACCAATATGATTCTTTCGTTCTGCCACACCATTTTTCTAAGAACTATATAGAGAAGTCAACTGTCTTCTAATACAACAACTGTAACAAAAATTCTTGAATTCTGCTGTAATAATTTTCCCACCTCTGTCTGTACGAAGTGATTTTATATTCAAACTAATCTATTTCTTGACAAAAGCCTTAAAATTTTGAAAAATAGATGGTGCATAAAATTTATCTTTTAAAAAATAAACTCATGTCATACGAGTGAAATCATCGACCAGCAAAAGGAAATACTTGCTTTTAACTAACGATAATAATTGCATAGGACCACATACATCTGCATGTACCTAGTATAGAGTAATAATTATATCATGTTAATCCTTCTCTTGATCAAACTAAACTAGTTAGAAAATTCATGCAAATAGGTGAACCAAGGTTTAAGTTTAACTAACTAGTTAATGAACATGGTAATCTTTCACTGGATTTCATTTTTGCCCGACTGCACATTCATTCCCCCCAACTAATTACAAAACTCTCCTCACCATATTTTGAGGCATTTGGAGATCTATTTTTTGGTACGCTTCACTATATTTAGGATATTTGAGGAAAGTTTTGATTTTTAAAGCGTTATTATTGTGATTTTTCTTTTTTTTATGCGAACCTTGACATTTATTGATGCTAAGTCCCCATTACTCAGCTTAGGCCAATCGCCACCTTTATTGTTCCAATAACTTGGTAGGACTACTGAACATGTTAGAAGAATTTTGGTAAAATATTACCATTTTTGAATCCATTAATTCCCTTAAAGCACTTGGTTATCATTTATTTAACTCAATTCTTATTATTTCAGTTGAAAATTAACATGCAATGGAATTAGAACAATGTAATATAAATTTTTTTTATTCATTCCCATGTCACTTGCAATTTGCTTTTACACATAGTCCTTAATCTGAATTACCACATTTTTCATGAATTTAATTCCAAGTCAAAAATTTTCCTCAACCATGCATATTTTCATTAAAATGGATTGAAAAAATATAACTTTCATTAGCAGAAGTTGGCATAACATGCAATCTAAACAAAACATGAAAAATAGACCTACGGCTGAGAATTATGCACACACCCTAACTTGAGAGATGCATTGTCCTCAATACATGATACTAAAAATGACCTAATAAAGAAAAACAAAGTAAAATAAAATAAAAAATAAAAAGGACTGGAACTCCCTCATGAATCAGACTCGATCGCGTTATCGTCCTCGGTTTCACCACCATGCTGCTGGGAGGACTGCCCGAAGCATGCTCGGAACTCCGGAGGTGTCGACGGGAATGTGGAAGAGTTGATGTGTCAATGTGGCGCTCCTCCATCAACAGTCGAAATTGGGCCTCCATCGCCCTATTGGACTATTGCAAAAACCTAGCTTGAGCCGCCATCAGGTTCTCCAGGTTGGTCAATCACTCACTGGTAGTTGGTAGTTGAAAAGAGGGTCCCATAGGTGGTGTTGTCATGGGTCGAGTCATGGTGGTGCGAACTCGAGGCTAGGTGCGGTAGAATAGATCATCAATGATTGCTTGGCAATTCAGGACTTCCTTAGTCGCCTCCCATCTAACTCTCACCCTCTTGCAGAGCCCTGTGAGCAGGGATGTGAACCAGTAACTACCACGGGGAGCTGTCGCGTTGGCACAAATCTGATGATAAATCACTCTCCCCATGTTAATCGTCATCACACTGTAGATGACATGTAGAAGGAGCGCCCTGTCCATCGTGACCTCGCTCACGTGGGTCGATGACATTAGTTTGGCAGAAATAAAGTGAAAAAAAATCCTCCCATCATATATCATGTCGCTACGTTGAAGGATGTGAGTTGCCCTCCCGTCAACTTCCACGTTGGTGGCCTTTCACAGACATGTCTTGTGATGGATGTCTCTATCCTCTCCCTCCAAAAAGGCCTTGTACTAATCTGGGTGATCAAAAGCGAGCATCCCATAAAAAGAGTTGATTGCCTCGGTGAAATGGGTCAATCTTGCCTTGAACCTTGACCCGTCCTTGCTCGTGCTCCACAATGTTGGCATAGAATTCCTTTAGCACCAGTACGATCGAGGGCTGAGGCTGCACCAAGAACTTTTACCAACCTCGGTCATTCAAGGCATTGATGAAGTTCTCGAACAATGACTCGATCTTTATTCCCCTTTCTGGAATTAGGTGGCGTTTTTGCAACGAGTCCATGCACCACTTGAAAGCTTGAGTGGATACGAAGCGGTCGGCGTCAAACTCTATGGGTTCTTGACTTTTCTTACATTTGGCAGAGGATGAGGAGGCCATGTCTCCAATAAGTTTCAATAATCACCAAAACAACACTCGACAGCCAATATCAAACAAGCCACCCCTAAAAACTGCACAATGAGCTCAAATCCTCCATCCAACCACACAAAATTCATCCAAATTCCAATCTTGTAGAAAATCAACACCAAAGAACAAGAAAATTTACCCTAGGAGCTTTGCAACTTGAAGAATTTTTAAACTAGAACCGAGGAGTGGGATGGTAATGCCTAGGCGCGGTTGTGCTGTCCTCAAAAATCAACATCAGCCAGAAGAAAAAGATGAAATGGGTGTTCACATGGAGGTGAAATAGAGGGAAAATGAATAGGGAATGGGTGTTAGGGATGGGGCTTAGGATTTGGTGAAGGAAAATTTGATTTTTGAGTGGATTTGAGTGGAATCTAAGAAAGGGAAAAAGTTGGAAATGGAATGGAGAATGGAGAGGAATGAATAGGGGTGTGATTGGGGGTGTGATTGATGATGAAATGTGGTTTGCATTGATTGGAATCAAGGTTACAAGGGTTGGAGATGAAGAGGGGAGAAAGGGGCGGCGCCGGGGCTCGGGGTTAGGGTTTACTACCCTAATCCGAACCTTATAAGGTCATCCAGGTTGCGCTATCCACGATCTAGTGTCAGAGCGCCATCTTGCAGTGCCTAGGTGCCAATCACGCGCTCTGAGTTCTTCAAGATTATGCTTACGGTGCTGGGGCACCGCAGCCAATGTTCTTCAATAATTTTTTGAAATTTGTGCTCCTAGATGCTTCATAACATGATCTTTATGATATCCAAATCATTCTCCTTCATATATGAAAAAACAAAAACAAAAAAATAAAAATAAAAATTAAAATGAGTAATGAGTTGCCTCTTATTTAGCACTAAGTTTTACGTCCTCAGCACGATATTCCCGCTGTTCAGGGATCTTTCAATTTCACCATCTCCTTGCAACACTACAGATCATCTCCCATATAATGCTTTAGATGTTGCCCGCTCACAAAGAAACTGTTACCGGATGCCTCGTTCAGTACTTCCATTGCTCTGTGCTCAGTCACCTTTAGCACAATACACGATCCTGACCATCTCAATGTGAACTTTCCTGGAAACGATTTCAATCTTAAATTGAAAAGCAAGACTCTTTGACCTAGCTCTAATCTCCTTGGTAAAATTTATTTATCATGCCATTTCTTCACTTTTTCTTTGTAGATCTTGGCAATTTCATATGCCTACATTCGAAATTTGTCTAGCTCATTGAGTTACAGCAATCGACACTCCCCTACTTGTTGCATATCCAAGTTTAGTTTCTTTATTGCCTAATAAGCATTATGTTCCAATTCTAGGTGCAAATGACAAGTCTTTCCGTAAACCGGTTGGTAAGGAGACATTCCAAATTGGGTTTTGTAAGCAGTTCTATACGCCCATAGCACGTCATCTAGCTTGATAAACCAGTCCTTGCAAGATGACCCAATTGTTTTCTCCAAAATCTACTATAGTTCCCTGTTGGCTAACTCGATTGTCTATTAGCTTGTGGATGATAAGTTGTCGTCACCCTATGGCATACTCCGTATCTATATAAAATCGCCATGAACTGCTAGTTGCAAAAATGAAAACCTCCATCACTAATAATCACCCAGGGTGTGCCAAAACATGTAAAAATATTCTTCTTTATGAATTTGAGAACCGTTTTGGCGTCGCCCACTTAAGTGGGAATCATTTCGGCCCATTTGGAAACAAAATCCATAGCTACTAGAATGTATTGGTTTCTAAAGAAAGGGATGAATGGACCCCATGAAGTTGATACCTCATACATCAAATATTTCCACTTCGATGACATTAGTGAGAGGCATTTCATGTCTTTTGAAAATATTACCCGTCCGCTGGCATTGATCGCATCTTTTGACATTAAAATGAGCGTCCTTGAAAAAGGTGGCCAGTAAAACCCGGATTGGAGTACCTTAGCAGCAGTTTTGTCTCCTCGAAAGTGACCCCCATACGGTGATGAATGGCAGCTTTGCAATACAGATTCCCATTCACATTCTGGAATACATCTCCGATATAATCAGTCTAGGCACTACTTGAATAAGAATGGATCTTCTCAGAAATAGAATTTCACGTCATGGAGAAATTTTTCCCTTCGATGTGAATTCAGCTTCGGAGGCAACAGTCCACTGATGATATAGTTTATGAAATTTGCCTACCATGGTTTACCGCTTGGTGAGATGGAAAAGAGCTGATCATCAGGGAACACTTCTCTAATCTACTCCATGTCTTGGACTGGCTGGTTTCTCTTGAGATGGGATAAATGACCAGTGACCTAGTTTTCAGCTTTTTTTTTGGTCTTTATTTTTGAGGTCGAACTCCTGTAGCAATAAGACCTATCGGATTAACATTGACTTTATATCTTTCTTCTTGATCAAATACTTAACGGTCGAATGGTCAATGTATACGATCACTTTGGTCCTCGCCAAATAGGGTCTAAATTTGTGAAATGTAAAGACCACTGCTAGCAATTCCTTTTCTATTGTGGTATAATTTATTTATGTCTCGTTCAAGGTTTTGCTGGCATAGTAAATGGAGTAAAAAACTTTGTTATTTCAGTGGCCTAGTACTGCTCCCACTGAGTAGTCACTCGCATCGTACATTAATTCGAATGGAAGGTTCCATTCTGGAGAAATAATGATTAGCGCAAAAACCAATCTCCTTTTTAGCTCACGGAATGACTCCATGCATTCATCGTTGAATTCAAATGGTGCATCCTTTTCGAGCAGCGAACATAGCGGCTTGGATATTTTAGAGAAGTCCTTTATGAAAAGCATGTACAACCCCACATGTCCCAAAAAGTTACGAATACCTTCGACTGATGTGGGTGGAGGCAATTTCTTGATTGTCTCGATTTTGACTTTGTCCACTCCGATTCCCTGTTTAGAGACCTACTGCCCAAGTATGATGCCCTCCTACACTATAATGTGACACTTTTTTCAATTGAGAACTAGGTTTGTATCTTCACAATGCCGGAGCATCTTTGATAAATTGGTCAAGCACTTGTCATAGGAATTCCCAAATACTGAGAAATCATCCATGAATACCTCTAGAAAATCTTCCACCATGTAAATGAAAATGGTCATCATACAATGCTGGCATGTCGCTGGGGTGTTCCATAGGCCAAATGGCATTCGCCTAAATGTGAATGTGCCATATGAACATGTGAATGTGGTCTTCTCTTAGTCCTCTGGTGCTATCATAATCTGGTGATAACCTGAATAGTCGTCCAAAAAGCAATATAATTTCTGCCCTGCCAACCTGTCCAGCATCTAATCAATGAATGGGAGCGGAAAATGATCATTTTAGGTGGCTTTGTTTAGCTTATGGTAGTCCATACAAACTCTCCAACTAGTGACTGTCCTGGTTAGAATTAGTTCATTGTTCTCATTGGAAACGACCTTCATTCCATGTTTCTTTAGGACGCACTGCATTGGGCTGACCGAAGAGCTATCAGAGATCGGATATATAATGTCTGCATCTAGTCATTTGATAATCTCCTTTTCGACCACGTCTTTCATGATCATGTTCAATCTTCTCTATGCTTCACTGGATGGCCTGGAATTCTCCTTCACTTCATTTTTGTGCATACAAAAGGATAGGTTGATGCCTCTGATGTTGGAGATGATCTATCCTATGGCTTTTTGTGATTCCTGAGTACTCTGAGCAGTTTTTCTTCCCGTACGGGATCTAATGCAGAAGAAATATTCACTGGGAGTGAGGATTCCGCTCCCAGGTAGGAATATCGTAGATGGTTTTGCAGAGGTTTAAGCTCCAGAACAGGTGGCTCTTCGATTGACGGCTTCAAGTGTTTAAAAGACTCTAGTTTGAGCTCCAACGATTCGAACTTCTATGGGTATCATGAAAAGGTCGAAGATTGTTGCAAATAGCATATCATCCCTGCCGATTCGTCGTTAGATTCATTGATTTCTCCAACCAGTGATGTTTCCAGGATATCCCTATGAGTTGTGATTTGGAATTCAGCTTGAATCGCTGAATCCACCATATCAATCATTAAGCATTCATCTAGATCATTTGGTAGTTGCATTGCTTTAAACATGCTAAAGGTAACATGTTCATTCTGTACCCGAATAGTTAGCTCTCTAACTTGTACGTCAATGATGGCTTTGCCCATTGCAAGGAAAGGCCATCCCAAGGTGATTGGCACATCCCGGTCTTCTTAATAATCTAGGATAATGAAATCTGCTAGGAAGATAAACTTGTCCACCTTGACAAGAACATCTTCAATAATGCCCTCCGAATATATCATGGATCGGTCCGCCAGTTGCAGCATGACTGTCGTAGGTCGAGTATCCCCAATGCCTAGTTTTCTAAAATTTGACTTAGGCATGAGATTAATACTGGATTCCAAGTCACATACAGCTCTCTCGAAGTATTGGTTTCGGATCATGCACGAGATAGTGAAGCTCCCTGGATCCTTGAGCTTAGGAGGTAGCTTCCTCTGTATCATTGCACTGGTTTCCTCTATTAATGTCACTGTTTTGAATAGCGTCAATCGGCTTTTCTTTAGTAGAACATCTTTCATGAATTTGGCATAGCTTGGAATTTATTCCAAGGCTTCGATGAGAGGCATAGTATGTAGCTGTCTTAGCACCTCCAAGAATTTCTTGAACTAGCCCTCCTTTTTGTTCTTTGCGAATCTCTGAGGAAATGGAGGAGGCAGCCTTTGATTTGTGGTTATTTCAGCATCCGATTGCTTTTGGGTTGTATCTAGTTCCTCTGCTTCTTGTGACTGATGAATCAGACGACTAGTAGCTTCAATTACCACTTCGAGAGGAGTCACCTTAGGTAGCTACTTTCCACTACGCAATGTGACTGCTTGCACCTACTCTTTGCCTTTTCCTTTTGGATTTTATTCTGTATCGCTTTGGAGTGAACCTTGAAGTTTATTATTTAGGGCTAAAGCCAGTTGGCTAATCTACGCTGTTAGATTTTTGTTTGTCATGATTTGGGATTGCATGAAAAGGTTTTCCATATCTGATTTTTTTTCTTCTCAAGAAGTTAGATTAAATTGAACTGGTCTTGCTATTTGTTGCTACGACGGCTACTGTGAGAATCCGGGTGGCTGATTTGGCCTCGTCTGTCAAACCTAGATTATAGTTGTTTGCATATAGATTCACTAGATTTCTTTGAAAATTTCCTACGTAATCAACGAACTCTGGATTAGAGGCACATTAATCACTAAGATGGCCGAATTCTCCGCATCTCATGCAATATTCTGCTGCTGATTGCTACTGTAGTTAGACACCCCTACTGCATTGACGTTGGCAGGCCTGGATGGTTTGAAATCTGCTTGGATAGAGCGTCAATGTGGGCCTTTATCAATGAGACCACATCCAATTGGAGTAGACCTCCACTTCAGCTTCTGTCATACGGTAGTTAATAGGTGTTGGCCGCCATGTTCTCTAGCAGGGTGTACGATTTTTGGTAACTTTTCCCCAGCAAGGAACCATTTGACAATGAATCCACTATATGACGGGTGAAATCCTGGAGACCATTGTAGAAAATCTGAATCTAAACGCATGGTTGAATTCCATAATATGGGCACTTCTGGAGCAAGTCTTTAAACCTATCCCACGCCTCTGATAGAGTCTCTTCTCCATATTGTTTGAAGAAGACTATGTCCATTCTAAGTTTGGCTAACTTGGTGGGCAAAAAATATTTTTCCAAGAACTTCTGAGCTAAGTCATTCCATGTATTGACAGAATTCAGTGGCAGAGAATCCAACCACTTCGAAGCTCTATCCCTTAGTGAAAACGAAAAAGTTCGTAGCCACATTGCTTCGTCGGAAACTCCATTCTGCTTGAATGGGTTCATGATCCGCAAAAAAATCTACAGATGACGGTGTGGATCTCAGACAATAATCCTCCAAACTGCCCAATGGATTGGAGCATTTAGAATACTGCCGGTTTGATCTCAAAGTTGTTGGTGTTGACAGGAGGAGGTGCAATACTAGTTTGAACTACATTTTGCCCCAGCGCAATGAGATCCCAAATAGGTTAGTCCAAATCATCTTGTGGTGAATGATTGGAGCCTCAACCATTTAGTTTCCGTGTTAGTCTACATGAATATTCTCGTCCTGATTCTTGATGTGCTCCATGGTATGCTGTCGACTCCTAGCTTCCCTGCTCTTGCGACGCCTTCTCAAATAAGTTCTCTTTGGTTCCAGATCAAATGGAATAATGATCTTTTTTTTAGCCCAGCCTCTGCGCATGCAAAAACAATTAATCTTGTAAAAACCAACTCAATTGAACCAGCTGGGAAATTCTAAACTAAAAGAAATTATAAAAATAAATTATATTTTTAGAATTATACAAGAAAGCAATTAAACTAACAATAATTAGTTATACTAATTTTTCCGACAATGACACCATAAATTTAATGAGCTGTATATATTTTAACAAAAATATACATGTCGATCAAGTAATAAAGAGGGAGTTGAGTATCACTCCCATGAGGAAATGATTTAACTAGGATTATTGATCAGTTTAGTTGCTTTCGGTGAGTAGAAAATTGGGATTTCAAGCTTAAAACTAAAACTATTAAATGCAACAAGGAAATAGAAAAGAGTTTCATGGAACTACTAGAATACTAAAAAGGAGTTATCAATTGAGGATGACAGATGGATAGTGTGGAATCCTTGAATCTAAACTATATTACATTGGTTCTTTTACATTAGATTGTGCAGAGATTCACTAATCCAAGTTCATTAGTCCTTATATATGTCTTCTAACACATATAAAGCTAATTACACCCTATTCAGTTACTATCTTTATTGGTCCCGAGTTAATGGTAATTACCCAAGAGGGGAGGCGTGAATTGGGTATTTAAAACCAGTAATAAGAATAACAGAAAGAATCTACATGTTACAATTGTGTAGAGACAGTTTTGGCGTAGAAACGAACTTGTAATGTTGGCTTTGAAGAATCAGCAGTTGAGCTCCAGCAGTTTGAAGCAAAGTTCTTCTTCTAAGGATTGGCTTGATCACTTGAAGCTCTTTAGAGATGGGAGTTATGAACAATTATTGAATCTTAGCTGCCTCCTTCGTTCACATTGAATGCCTTTTATAATTATGGAGGGAATCCGAACGTTTGAAGGTAGGTGGCGTGCATTTAATGTGCCAACATTTGAATATTTTCCGTCCGTTGCGACCCAAGTCGTAGGTGGAGTCGACTTATGGTGCGACTTCGCCCAAGTCGCAGATGGAGTCCACTTCGGGTGCGACTTCGCCAGTTTGCAGCTTCTTCAAGTTCCAATCTGGGTCGACTTGGTCCTCCACTTGACACAAGTTGCAGGTGGAGTCGACTTCGGATGCGACTTCACATCGGCAGTTTGCTTGACGAACTTGAAATCTTCAGAGATGCTTTCCTTGCTTGAGTTTTATGTTTGTTGTCCTTCTGCATTTTTCATTTCTCTTTGAACTAATGTGTCAGCTTGTTTCCTTTAGCTCCATGATTTGCAAGCCTTGGGTCCTTCAGTCCTTGAGTCTTGAATCTTGCATTCATGAGCAAGTTCTTGATTAGAACAGTTGAGTTTATGCAACTTGCTTTCTTTGGACTTGGATTAGTCTTCATAT
>JAXCLR010033470.1:0-47743 GCA_035584095.1 Annona squamosa | reverse complement strand
GATGGAAGTGATTTTTGTTTTCTTATTTTCGTATGATGATCGAAGACGTACTCGTACGACTGTAATCCGAAAAAAAAAAAGGACATACTCGTACGCCATGGAAATGAACAAAATCAACTGATCACCTTAGGGGCATTTTTCACGCGGATGAAAATAATAATAAAATTATTTGATTTTTATATTAATTTTAAAACTGGAATTCGACATCAAAATATGCTAAAATATTATTCTGTGTAAGATAAAATGATTTCATAAATTATTATTATGTTCTAAAATATCTATAAATATATTTAAACATTTTCCATCATTTAAACATGATTATGCACAATCTTTTAGTATTGGTGGCCACCCAAGAATTTGATTAAAACAATGTTTACCCTATTAAAGTAGTAAATGACGTTAAATAAAATGAAATAAACAAGATTTTAATTTAATCATCAACGTCAGCTCAAACGGGGAGGCACATTGAAGAGGTTCAATGGCATTTGGCCATTGAAGTATTTCTCATTAATCATTTATGCTTTTTGTACTAATTAATCTTTTTTATTTTTTGATAAATATTGTCTTTATTTAACGCAACTATATGGATAAAGTATTTCCGCCACTAAAATAATTGGATTTATTCATGTTACTGGATTGGAAAAAATAAAATCGTTACTTCGGACCTTTTAGAAATGTCACACTAATGGGACGTTTGGCATATGAGAATTGGTTTCCTAAGGCAATGATTGCCACACCACTAACAATATTTTTTTTTCATATTTACTTCCACAATTCAATTATTTTCCTACCAACCATTTACATCAAACTTATTTATTCCAACAATTCAATTATTTTCCTATCAACTATTTACATCAAACTTATTTATTCCAATTCTGTTATTCTCTATTAATAACACAATTTTCAAAATATTTCATTTTTTATTTCCAACCCCATCTCACACTCTCACAAAAATTTCAATTCTAGACGTCCCTTAAAACTGTCATAATCCGTCATAATACACACGAAACAGTACGGGAAAAAGTGTCATAATAAAATTGTCACTGTGCAATATACATGTAATAATACGTGAAAAAAGCGTTAATAAAACAATAAGTACAAATCAATAAAATGGAAAAAAAAAAAAGAAATTAGTATTGTTATTTGTGGCATTATAAAACTTTCACTGGCAACCATCACAAAATTTGCACCACGGCTGCAATATATAAAGACGCATTACCACTTACGAAGGGTAGTAGATGGCAGATAACACCATTTTTTTGATTTTTTTGAAATTTTTAATAAAACTATTAATTTAGGTATATATTATCTACAAACTACGTTTTACGAGATATATATATTTATTTATTTATTTTATTGTTTAAAACACAAGGTATATGATCATTTTCACTACTAAAATGACCACGGTACCCTCATATTCAAAAATACAAAATAAACATATGCACATATTCAAAATTGATTAAACTTCGCTTATAGATAATATACAACAAAATTAACCATCTTATTAAAAAATTTTAAAGAAACTTTTTTTTAAAAAAAATGAATTTCTACACTGGTCGACCCGGTTTGAGAAGATCAGACCTCATAAGTAAATCCATAAACCAGATTGGGCTTTTTAAGTGTCTGACCAAAAGCAAACAAGCTTTTGTTAAGAAATGAAAAAGAAAATCATATCAGCTGGAACAAAACATCATGGTTGGATTTCTTTTCAGAAGCGATAGATAACGACTTTTACGAAAATAATATTGAAGGACTCATTTTTTTCCTATAGCAATTTTTTTTTTTTAACTATAGGAAACCTTAGGCCCACAATTCGAGCACCTACAAGGATACAATAACTCGGTGATACATTGAATGCTGGTTTAGCACTGGAGTCAGCCAAACATCACGCATTCATGCCTGCATGCGTCTCCTCCAACCTTTTCCTCACAAGAATCAGGACCAAATACATAAAGAGACCAACTGAAAAGTTGGGATTATATGCAAACCGTTCCCCATTACTGCCGACAGAATAAGCAGAAAAGAGAGACCATGGAAGAAGAAGAAGAAGAAAGCAAAATTGAGCTCGAATATTCTTACATACACTCACTCTACTATTTCTGAAATCTTACTGTGTGGCTCTTTCTGTAAGAAACAACGTAAATACTGATACAGCATCTTGCAAGTGGCATGAACACCGGTCTTCTGGCACAGGAGCCTCAAGAATTGTCTCGAAGCAGCTCATCTGAGTTTCACGCGTGCACCCCTCTCCACCATCTGACAGAAGCAGGGAGCATATTTCCTCTGCCATCTTTGAGTAGGTCGCCCTGAGTCATTAACAAATGGAAAGGTTTTTTGTTCACCTTCAGAAAATGCTACAAGAATTTTTGAACAGTGGAGAGTCTGGAGACTAAAGAAAGATGACTGGTATTGGTCATGAAAAATAACAGTCAGAGATGACGAAAAGGTGAGTACCAACATGTTTTTGAGTTTTTATGTTTGTTTACTCCAAGGCTTGACGATGGACTTTGGGTTCCAGTATCAACATTGCCTAGCCTCTCACATGGATGGATCTAACAGTGATTGGAAGTTCAAACACAACAATGGGAATTGGCAGAATCTCGGGTTTTTGACACAGGGTTTTTAGGTAGAAACGAGATCTTAAAGGCACTTTGGGTATTTTAAAAATATTTTTAACAAAATGGAATTTGGAACAGATCTACAAAACCCTAACAATGTGTGTACGCTTGTAATTTGTGTCAAATAATGTATTCATTTGCAATTTTTAAAACAGAGGAGGTATACTTACAATATTGATTAACTAATGCAGGTATAAACATTAATTTCAAAAACATCTCAGTACAACTAGAAATTTAAAATTAACCATAAATTTCCTAAAAACGTAGCCTAACTCTTTGAATTAACAGCCTATGTAGCATGTGCAGCAACTAATAAATAACCATGGAGAATAAATCATGTTATTAACTTCACATGCAATGGAATGAAGGGAAAACCAAGTAACATGGTTGATCAATCAACTTGATTGACCACAGAAAGAAAAGGAAGAGAAAAAAAATGAGTAAATGAATCTTTCTTTTTTTGACGAAAAAGCAATGGTAACATATAATTTTCCATTCCCTGCATAGAACCATTGATCTCTGATATTCAATCCTGTTGAGGGCTGCTATCTATAATCAACAAACCGGCTTTACACCATATATATACACTACCATCTCCATAGAAAATTCTAGCACTTTTCCATATTTGAAGTTTGTGTAGGCCAACTGCAGATGTCTTTATCATCGCAATAGATGAAAGATTGCACAAAAGTGCTGCAATTGAATACAAATAGCAATCCTCGAATGATTGATTTTTATGACCATCTTAAATTCTTCAACCTGCTGAGAAATCAGCTGTACTAAGAGAGATAATCTCACGATATACGGCTTGGGTCCATCTTGATCTGGTTTGATGCTCAAATGTGAAATGAACAGATACCCTACCGCCAAAGCCATTTTCATGCCAGTGTGCCAGCCCAAGGCCAAAACTGAGATCCAACCAGCCTATAGGTTACGGCAGCTCATAACTCCATTGGCCAGCCAAGCTAGTGACAAAAAGCATATTCTCAATTCAGAAAGGGATTGTAACTACCTTGCAAGCAATGGAAGTTTGCTTCCCCAAACTGATAATGACTTGTTTAAGCGATCAAAGAAATTCCTGCACTCATCTGTTTTCTTCTCAAGAGACTCCTGCAAGAAACAGTGAAAAAGGTCCCTCAAAATGGAAGGTATATTTAGTAAGAAGGGAAATTTCAATGCAAAAAAAATCAAGAGTAGCACTCTTTTTAAAATTATCAACATTTTAGATAGTAGTGTTTTACTCGATTATCCCTCTAACACAATAAACATGGGGAGTAGCCAACAAAATCATGGATATAATTCAAAATAAGATTAAGGTATGTGGTATGCCTCAAACTGTCAAACATAAGCTACAGCCAGATCAGGCGCAATAAACAAGCGATCATCAGAAAAATCCATATTCAGGATTTACATGCCTGATCTACTAAGCAGTGACAGCTATAACAGTGCAATTAAACCATATGTTTTTCAAGATTACTGTTGACAGCGTCTCCAAATATCTATGCCCCCCTGTTAAAGCCCTATGATAACAGTGTATCGCATTAGTATCAGACTGAATTGGGCTGTATCAAACAATTTCTTAAAGCCAAAACTATGAAAAAAAATCTTAAAAAATTGTGAAATGCAAGAATATATATAGTCATTTTATCTTTTGCACATATAAAGGGTGTATTTGGTAATGAATAAAACTTTTGATGAAAACTTATGGAAAGTAAAAGTTGTCAAATGATGTGATATAATAGAGGTAATGATGTAAAGAGAGTAAGTTAAAATAGATAGGTTAGTTATGTGGATAGTTGTGTAAAAATGATTGAAAAGTAAGGTAGTTGTATAGGAAAATGTGAAAAAAAAAAAAGATTAAAAAATATGATAGTAATGGAGAGTGAAAAGTTTTAGATTGAAAAGTTTTAACTTGACATTTTCTATCAATTGCCAAACACACCCAAATGATAATATATTAGCCCATGCTCTTGCAAAGGTAGCTGATACACATGAAATGAATAAAGTAGGACATTTTGAGATGTCACCCAATATGCCTCAAGATCCTACATTGGACTCAGCCAATACCTATATTATATGGCTGTCTCATATTGGTATCGGCTGGCAGTCGAAACCATGGTTGGCACTTGGCAGGCAAACTAGTTTTGAAGGGGGTGAAGTTGGAGAGAGTGGGAGGACACGATAGAGTAGTGGTTGTTTTCAAGGGTGAGATTGATGAGGCTAGGGAGGAGAGGATCTTCTGGGGAATGGACCTCTCCAGAGTATGGTGAATGAGATGTTGAGGGTGGTCATGTGCAAGTCAGGATCACAAAAGATGCCAATGGAGCGCAAGGCAGCAGGACTGAAGAAATGAGACCATTGATGGGGTCATGGCTTGACAAGGGAGGATGTTGGCTCATCAAGGGTGGTGGGTTCCACCTTAGACAATGTCTATTTAAAAATCAAACTACAAGTTGGACCAGTTTTGACAGAGATGGTCAAAACTGGTTAAACCAGCAGTTACAATTGGTTTTGAACTTAGACCCAGAAAAGTATTTTTCATCTATGTAAACCTCTGAGTTACTTAAGGGTGTGTAATGGTTATTATGATTTGTTTGGCCTTCAGAGCCTTGCATTTGATTTGCATATGATGAACAGGAAAAGCTATTCATGTATTTTGAGACCACTTGATGACATGCACAGGTGTGTTAGGAGCAATGTGAAGTGCGTGAATGATTTACTTGAGTGTTGATAATTATATGTGTAAGTCAGCTAGGGAGTTGGCTCTTGGTAGAGGATAGCCAAGGTAATGATATTTTGTATTAATCACGTGTTGGCTAGATAGATGACACATACGACATGTATTTAGTATATGTAATGTGTGTGTGTGGGGTGTGTGCATGTAAAGGATGTGTAGCAAGCCCAAAGTTGAGTTTGGAATGTTTAGGATTAAATTTTAAAATGAAAAGTGAGAAATGTGTAGACTTTAACCCATGTGTGGAATTGATCATGTGAAACTTGTTGGGATAGCTGGAGCCTGTTGCTTTAGAGCTAAATATGCTAGATCGGCAGTCCATAAGATGATTGAATGGAATTTACATGATCTGGAACTTGGACAGAAAATTGCAATCTATTAGTCAGAGCTCAATTGGAGGCTAGTTGATCCGACCTTGCAACTAAGGATCAATTGATGGCCTCAGTTGACTGAGGGTGTGACTAAGGGAGACCCTATCAGGACAGCGATTGGAAAGCAAGGTTCCATAAGTTGGGACTCTCGGCCACAGGACCGACGTCAACCCAGGTGTAATTGAGGTGTCTCAGTTGGGCAATTTGGTCAACCCAGCTACAACTAAGATGGGACCCAGAGGTGTAAAGTTTTAAGTAAAAGGTTAGGGTCATCAAGGCTCATCCAGGCTAGGCCAACCTTGATGGGGATCTCAGTCAACTAAGGCTCAGTTGCGACTCAGTACCAAGGTGCCATAGACAGAATGGTTTTAAGTGCAGTTCAGGGCAGCCCTAAATCATTTCTAACTCAACCTTAAGTCAAAAGAGATGAGACAAGATATGGGATTTTCACATTTGGGAGCTAAAGGAGAAGATTTGACCAAAGATTTGTGTAGATCCAAAGGCTAGGAGGTTTTGGCTATGGTTAGGACTAGCTACACCAATGGTTTCCACCCAAACACCTAGAGAAGCTAGATCTAAGGCAAGTATTGTGTTTTCTCGTGTTTTTCCTATAATTTCTTATGGATTTTATCATGCTCATGTGTATGTGGTGGGCAATGTACAGATTTCCACAAGTTGGGGATCTTACCCATTCTAGGTTTTGAGATGATTTACAAGATGTTACAAGGATTCCCTTGATTTTGAATGCCACGCATGTATTGACTTTTAATAGCATGATGAGGTTAGCATGGCATTGTGCATATATAAGTGTGATGATAATAGTATTCTTGCACAAGGCATGATATAATTCCTCTTGTGCATATGAACAAAGGGTTGTATCTCCTGAGCAAGCCACAAGACCCCTATGTTTACGATTCATGCTTGCTCTTGGACATATGATTGTAGAACCGGACCCCTTGAGACCTAAGGTATTAGATTTGTCTCTTAGGCTGTATGGTCATCAAGTTGTATCCCATTGAAGAACTTGATAATGATCCGCCCATGTGAGGCATCAAAAAATCAAGATACTTAAAGGCGTGTGATGCATGTGCGAGACATAAGAACCTATATGGAGGCTAATGATAAGCCTTCGTTGTTGACATAGGCGTAGGGCATATGTTAGTCAAAATGATATTGATTTCTTGCATTTTGATTTTATTATTAATATATTATCATCCTTACTAAGTTTGTCCAGACTCAAATTCTAGTTATTGATATTTATAGTTGATAAATTGATCAAGGGATTACAATAGGAAGTTGCAGGCCAAGCAGCTCTGAGGAGAGAGCCAGACCCACGTGTGGTGTTTGATTATGGTTTTAGCAGCCATTTATATCTATTTTGATGTATTTTAGAAGCATGCCAGACTAATCTATTTTGCTGACGAAATTATGTATAGAATTGTACGCGATTGTAGCCCAGGGTGCATTCACTATATTAAGGATGTTGGACCCAGATGATGACATGATGTTATTCAGTTTTTCCTGTCTTCCCATTGTTTTTATTTCTTTTCTGCTGCACATTACTTTTATTATCAATATTAGCATGGTCCACTCTAATGCAGCTGGACCTTTGTTCCGCTATGTTGATGGATCTTGGGGGTAGTTATCACATAAGTAGAACAGTAAAATGTAATATATTTAATAGTGATACACCACATGAGCATCAATGCCTTTGATTGCAAATATGGAGAAAATAGCCTTCTTCTTTAGTAGCAACACTCAGTCGGATATGAATGAAAATGTGCAATCCTCTTTTGGAGCATGTGGAAGGAAAATTCAGGTTTATTTGGAATTACCAGCATGGATGGGTAAATTGAGAGTCCAAATATTTCAATCCATCAATGAAAGAGTTTGCAAGAAGCTTCAACTGTAGAAAACAAAATTACTAAGATCTGGAGGGAAAGCGATTTTGATTAAGGCAATTACCATGAGCTTATTCCTCCTACCAAGAAGACTATGTAAAGGCTTAAATTCAATGGTTAGGAAATTTTGGTGGGGAGAGAGTGACAATAGGAGAAGAATCAATTGGGCATCATAGAGGAAACTGTGCACTTCCAAGGCTGGAGGAGGTTTGGGCTTCAGAGACCAAACGAATTTTAATTTAGCCCTTCTAGCCAAGCAGTCTTGGAGATTAGCAACAAATCAAGATTCTTTATTCTATTTCTTCAAAAAGATTCTTTATTCTACAAAATCTTAAAGGTTCAAAGATGGAGATTTTTGGAGATGCAAATGTCCACCCTCAGCATCTTACACATGGAAGTGCGTTGTACATGCACAGAATTTAATGATACAAGGGTGCAGTTGGTGTATTAACAATGGAGAAAAACTACATTTTTTGCAAGATATATGGACAGAGCAACAGTTGCAGCAGGCAGGCCTGCTACCTGAAGGAATTATAGAGAATGTAAAGGTGTCCTTTTTCATTGATTGGGAGGAGAGGGTATGGAAAGAAGAGTTGATAAAATCAGCGGTAGGGACTGCAGGATGGAACATTATTAAAGAGATTCCTATTCCACTGGTGCCTCGGACATCAATATCTTTTGGAAAGCTGAAAATGACGGCAAATTCAGGGTGAAGTCTACTTATAGATTATTTCACAGTATGCAACAAAAAGTTGACACGAGTATAGCAGAGAATGAGGAATTTGTCAGAATTACTCGAATCTGGTGGAAACAGAAGTCACCACAGAAAATTCTAATCTTTGGCTGGAGACTAATTTGGAATCTGCTACCATTAAAAATAAACCTTCTTCAGAGAGGTATACAAGTGGAAACAGCCAGCTCCCTTTGTAACCAAGCACAAGAGGACAGAAACCACTTATTTTGGGAATGCACCAAAATGAGCATTGCTTTTGACACTCATCTTGTCAGGAATGTGGCAAGCAAGAATCCTCGTATGTCATCCGTCAGATTAGCCAGCCAGAATCTGGACATTTCCTCTCATTATTCACTGTATCTTGCTGGAAAATATGGCATTGCAGAAACAAGTATATTTCACAAGGTGAAATCCCAAATTTTTCTGTCATTGCAGGATGGAGTAATGAATATATCCAGAGGTACCATTCAGCACAGCTGTTGATGAAATGTTCATACCAGATCCAGAATAGCTAGGCCAAACGGAGCCCACCTCCAGCAAGGAAAACCAAACTAAAAGTAGACACAGGCTTCAAACATGATGGAGATTTGCATGGAGCAGGTGCGATGATCAGAAACTCTGATGGGTATATCATAGCAGCTAGATGTTGGGTATGGAAAGGAAAGAAGGATCCATTATGGTTGGAGACATATGCCATGATGCTAGGAGTGAACTGGATGAAACAGTTAAATTATCCAGAAATTTATTGTGAAAGTGATTCCTTAATTTTGATTAAGGCAGAAATATGATGATCAAATTTTATCTACAGTTGGTCATTTGGTAAGCGCTATAAAAGGCGTTTAGAAGTTGTAGTTTCACTCATGTTTGTTGGGCAGGCAATGGAGTGGCCCACAACCTGTTCAAGCTTGCTTTACAAGAACAGACAGAAAACGTTCTTGATGGAAAAAAATGCAAGGGAAGGGTCCCACTGAATCAAATTTTGTCCATGAATCAAATTGATAGTGAGAATTCTTATTCTTGATCTCTCTCAATATATCTTGCAATTCGAGAATCCAGAATTTGAGTTGAAGTCCTCGTGCTCCTTTTTTGATCAATTCGATCCCCCGGAAATTTTTTTTGTTCATAGATATTGAACCTCCTATTTGATTTTTGGTGGGAAGATTTTCCCAATTGTATTTTGCAGGCATCTTGTAAAGTTATATGCCGTTTTTTCAAATGAATTTGGGGCTCTTCCTCCTCGTGTCCAGCAGATCACTGGGTGCAGGGAGGAGGAATTTGACCATTTCTCCATCGAAAAAAAGTATATTGAAGACAGTACCGCCCAAGGGATAAGTAAGTCATTCAGGAATACAAACAACCAACCATCGAAACTAAACCAACTAACGAGCAGATTCATCAAAATTACTGAAACCAGCCAATCAAAATCAATTTTGAAAACATTGACTTCAACTTGAAAACTATCAACAAGGGTATTTAGACCTACTAAAGTACACATTATATGGTCATTTCATTAGGGCCTACTTGAAAGCATCCAATGAAATTGGAATTGGATTCGAATAAGGAAATTGGATGAGGAAGGGTTGTTATATATTGGAAAATGAGAGATTGTATAGAAAATGTGAAAATTAAAACTAACCTTCTCAGTCATGGTGACCTCATCAAGCAAAAAACCTTTGATGTAATAAAAATCAATATAAAGTCCAGCACCCAAGTCCCAGTCTGCAATTTCTGATTTGTGTTCTTGCATGGTAATTGCAAGCCTCAGGATCTCTGAGTGTTTGGCTGAATCAATGCGAGTAACATAAATAAGTAACTCTCTAATGTAGAAATAATAAGATGGAAAATCGCAATTGCCTAAGGAACAAAATTTTGATCATATCTTAAAGTAACTGCTACAAGTGAAGTGACAGGGAACGAGACTGAGATTGAGCCAGGAGAACAGACAAAGAACCATAAAAAAAAAGATGCAGATCCATAAAAATTGAAAGATTAGGTGGTTACATGAAGAAAACAAGGAATGAGCAACTGAAGTCAAGAACATGGAGTGAGCTTTTTGCCAGTTTGCACATTTCAGATAATGTTCAACGGCCTGCTGCAGATCACCATAATATTGACAATGTATTGCCTGAATTGAGAAGAAAAACAAAATAAAATAATTAGGAGCAGAAAAAAGGAGGAAATTTTGCGCAGAAACTTTTCAAATGCTCAACTTAGTCTTTCATTGCAGAACACAAAAAGATATGTGAATTACAAGTAATAAGGCAGGCACTGACCAAAGCCTCATGCATCCATGCTGATGGTATTCCAAGATCTTCAATAAATTGTCGTTGCATTTCATGTCTGCTCCAGGACTCACAGTATTGGAATAAGATTTCTCTTATGATGTTAGCATGGAGATATGGGAAATCTTCATGGTAAGGCATGTGAAGAACAACATAGATGGCCCAATGACACAGCCCAACAGAAAGAAGCTGCGAGACAAGGCTCATGTCAAGAAGATGAAGATCATCTGAGCTGAAAGCACCGACAGCTTCCAATACAGCTCTTTGATGCCATATCATATGGTAATCAAGAGCATCATGTGTGGATGAGGAGGCCGAGAACATGGTTTTCAGAACTTCAAATGCCTTCTCTTCATTAGCATGAAGCAGCATGAGATAGTAGCTGAGGTCAAAATGATCACTAATACTCCAATTAGTGGTTTCTTCAAGAGGTCCTCCATCAATATAAATTGGAACAGGATATGGAGCTTTGCCTTCATTGAGAAGCCGCTGGTATGTCCGGATGATCACAAGCAATGAGGTATCTGGTGGCAGTTGGTACCACATCAACAATCCCAGGTACCTTTTCCAGTCTACTTGAGAACCCTGGAGAGCTCCTTGAATATTACCAGCAAGTAACTCATACAATTTTAACCTGTTATTCTCAATGAAGTTGAAGTCCAGTCCATTTATTCTCCACAACTCAAGCTGCCGAGCCATGTCAGACCGGCTTACCATTGACCCACCAGCCTGGCTTAGCAAACAGGCCAGCCTTACATCTCCCCTCGAAGCAGACAATTCTACTGCTGTATCCAGCTTTCGCCCGGTAAGGAGTAAAAAAATGTGCTCTAAATCACTTGATTCACCTAAACAGCTCACGTCTTGTTGCACGCGGTGATAAACACTTTCCTGCAACCAGCTACTGAAGTTAGCCCTGCGAGAAAAGGTATATGCTTCTGGATCTATGTCCAGGACACCATCCTTGTCATCCATCATATCCTCTCCATCATTGGCATCTGCAGGTTGAGAATAGCCACTTATCTCTTTAGCAGAAAATAGAACCTTTATTAGTTCCCAAACCATGACTTGGTGAAACAAGAACAACTGCGCAGATCTAGCTAATCCAGGAACATCAATCTGCCTTTCAATTATTTCAATATACCCCTCACAAATTTCTGAAAGCATTAATGGACTAGATACAATTTTTTGAAGTTTTAATTTGAAAGAGCCCACCTCAACTTCTTTACTTTCATGGCTTATTGATTTGTGGAGGTTTAAAGGAGAGGTAAAGCAAAAGTCTACAAGCTCCTCCTTCACTTTGTCATTCTCATCCCTGACCACTCTATCCATTGCAACTTTCTCTATGTTCACAACAGAAGAGAATGTTTTTCTAATGCTGGGGCTTCCTACTGGATCACCAGTGTGAACAAGGATGCCATTTGGTCCCCATCCAACCCGAAATGACCTTCCCATGAATAATCCAGCATCAACAATGTTACTGGAATGGTTGTTAGTTATAGGTGTTTCATGATTCAATTCCAGTTTGAAACCTTCTATTTTGGTTGTCCTCAGTGGCATTCCCTTGGTTTGCCGGGTCATGAGAATGGTACCGGGTGGGTTAAGGGTGGAAGCATTTGGCTTATATTCAAGCAATCCTAGTGGGGCTTTATGCATAGGGGACAGGCTGCTTCTGTGGCTTGCCTTTGGTGCAGAAGACTGCAAAGGAGATTTATGTAAAGTAACTTTTGAATTGGGGCTGGCATTTCCCCTGACATTTGCTTTTCCAAAGGGAGGCTTTTCATGTGAAGAGAGCATATCCATATTTTCAGATTCCTCTTCATCAGGAAACATCATCATTCTCATTTCTTGCATTTTGACTGGATCAAGCCCAAGATGTGCTGGAAGAGAATGAGATAAGACAGTTCCACCAGAACCCAGTTGAGGCTCCTTTTCAGCTTCCAACTCATCACTGCGACTTTCATCAGCAAACTGCTGAACTGAAGCATCTTCCATAACAATATCATCTTCATCATCCTGATTCAATCCAAATCTGCTGAAATGGCGAACCAAGAATTTCCACTCACCAGTTGACGCATCAAAGGATATGAAACGAGCCCCTTGTTTTTCCGTGCTACTTCTTAGTTTCTCCAAAAGCTTATTGTGTTTTCCTCTATCTGAAACTAACAGCTTTGCCTGAATTATCAGAGTCACCTCTGCAGCCTTGTTAAGGCCTTGACCAATCAATGGCTTATTATGTTCATTCAAGTACACCATAACCTCATGCCTGTTAAATTTGACAACTTGATCTAAATCCAACCATCTAACATCCGTTTCTCCAAGAAACTTCACATACCCATAACCCACCCTTCCAACAGTGAAGTTTCGAACTCGGGAGCAATAGTTTTCATCAAGGACTGCTCTCTCAGCTAGTTCCCCCAATGAAGGTTTCATAAAATAGTCAGGCAAACGCAAAACAGGCAAGCAAGCGCCCAAGTCATTGAAAATCCGACATGAAGGATTACTCCTGGTATGAGAAATCTTTCTCTTCTTCAACTGGTATTTCTCGTCAGGACTGAATGCGACCTTACAGGATTCATTTATAGAACAGCAGCTAAGAGGATTATTGCCTCTCACATCACAAAGCTTCTCTGAAAAGCCTAAAAAGAGAGGGGAGAAACATTTCAAATGGTGATTCAACACCATAAATTAGGAACTTAGAAGTCATAAGTGATACAGCAGGCATAGAGAGCATAACAAAGGGCCAATAAGTTCTTCGACTAATGGCAGAATGAAAGAGGACTGTATGTAACATGAAATCTAAAA
The DNA here is from genome assembly GCA_035584095.1 of Annona squamosa. Taxonomy (NCBI): domain Eukaryota; kingdom Viridiplantae; phylum Streptophyta; class Magnoliopsida; order Magnoliales; family Annonaceae; genus Annona; species Annona squamosa. The sequence continues at coordinate 34,302 of JAXCLR010033470.1, read as the reverse complement.
TCATAAATTTTTGAACCGGAATGTTATCTGCGCTTGCAACAAGTTCTACCAAGTGTTGCACAATTTTGACCTCTTAGCAATGTTGCATAATTTTGACCTCTTAGCAAAGTTAAAAGGAGCATTATACCAGCACAGGTACTCCAGCAGCAAGGTCCCGGCAGCCTACTCTTCCTGGACCCTGCATCCATGGGGCCAGACAAGCACAGTTCTTTTTACCATGGATATGATAAAATAACCACATGGGGCCATCTTGGTTATAATAGAAATACCACAAGTGAGGAAGAGAAATCAATGCCCTCACAAGATGATATCCAGCACAGCCCTTTTTATTGCGGATATGATAAAAGAACCGCATAGGACCCAAATCTTGGTAATAATTGAAAGAGGAGTGATCCAGTAAGCTTGGGTTAAGCAAATAAATCACTTAGCCCAACTCAAAAAACCCATTTACAACGTTCTTTTTTTTTACTTTTTTCTTAATTCACTTGTTTATCTAAGTGTATTTAACATATAAACCAAGTTTTGCCATTTTTGGATATGTGTATATATCCAAAAATGGTAAAACTTGGTTTATATGTTAAATACACTTAGATAAACAAGTATATAAAGAAAAAAACAAAAAAAAAAGTTGTTGTAAATAGGTTTCTTTAGGTGAGCTACGCGGGGCATTTGTTTAGCCCCGGCTAATAAGATCATTCCTTCACAAAATGATCTTCCCTAAAGCCCCCCACCGTGCAACCAAGCTCCAAGAAAAAAAATACCATTGTCAAGTGTTCAAACAGAGTATCCGATCACGTCAGACAGAATCAAATGCAAACTACGCTCTAGGACACTAGAAATGATGGGCGTCGTAAAAATGCCACTGGCAACTTATATTAGAAGCCTGAATTAGGACCATACTCGACAACCTCCTAGGCTTTGACGAAGTAGTATGCATTTGGTGAATTCCAACCCCCCCAATGCATGAACGGACCAAATGACATTGAGCTATACCACCAACAGTGCATTATCTCGCTGAATACAAATGGGCATCCAGCAAGCTGAAAACCCGAGGAAACGCTCATGCCCTAGCCGACAGCGGATTCCTGAAGCATAACGAGCAAAGACCTACAAATTTGGACCCAACACTTCTAAACTAAACCCCAGACCAGTATTTTCAAACCCTAGCATCAAGAAGACCCAAAAAAAGAGAGATGAGTGAATGCCAGGAGCCAACGAAGAAGGTTGATCCGTTACCGTCTACCGAGAAAGAAAGAGATGAAGCCATGGCTATCGAATCCCAGGCGGACAAAGAGGAGAAAGCATCAAAGCTGCTTAAGGCCTCTAGTTTTTGCAAGGAGAGAGGGAGGGAAGCTCTGGCGACCTTTTGCTTTTGTTAAGGAACAGAAAAGTAATAATAATGGAGGGAAGCAGAGTGAGCATTTGAGCGAGCTCGCTTTTAAACCCTGGGTGGGATCCGCATCGTTCGTGGCTGATGACCAATCACGAGGGCCCACCTAGTTACCTGACCCTTTCTGTTGGATCCGCGCCTACATTTGTAGCCCTCCAATAAATGGGCCCGCGGATCTGAGTGGGTTGAATTCTCCTAAGGTTGATTTGGGTTCTGGACATGTTGTGGTCGGCCATCGTAGATAATCAGTGAACTTGTTTCAGACTTTCAACAGTGAATATCTTCTCCAATGTTAATGGAAAAGGAAAAAGGTTTCTACAAATGGTTTTTGGTTAAACATAAGATATGAAAAGTTGAAAAAGAATGGGAAGTAATCTAGAGAGATGTGTGCAGATTGAGGAAATAGCAGAATTAGAAAGAATGTGGAGAGCAGAACAAGCCTGAATGAACAGATATCTAAGCAGGAACTTCGCAAGCTAAATAAAGATAAAAACTTCGACCATCGAGAACAATCCAGCAATGAAGGACCAATAGATCATGGACATTGGGAGCTATTTAAAGGAAATAAAGACATCGTTGGTCTGTGGGTGGACACAGATGAACAAATTTGTGGTGTAGCTCTTGACAAAAGATGAAGAGGAGGTAAATGGAAAAGGACTGCAAGAAATGAATGCCGAGGTGGAGGGAATAATAAAGGATGGGTTCAACAGATCAATGACATTATTAAAAGGTGTGCAAAACGGAGAATAGGATGAAATACAAAGGGAGAAAAACGTAGAGAAGAAGAGAAAGGAAAAGTAGGATATAGAATATATGGCTAATAGTTTAATAGTGGACATTGAGTGGACGATGGTTCAATGTACCTGGGTGCATTGAGTCTTCATGCACTTGTGTGTACTTCACCATTTTTTCTTAATTTTTTTGAAAATTTTTTTATATGACTATTAATCTATGTGTATTTAACATATGTATAAATTTTTATCATTTTTTTAGATTTTTAAATTTTTTTTGAATTTTAAAAATCGATGGCATTTTTTGTAATTTAAAATTACTAAAAATGTCGCTGATTTTAAAAAATCCAAAAAAATATCTAAAAATCTTTTAAAATGGTAACAAAAATTATACACATGTTAAGTACACTTAGATTAATATTTTCATAAAAAAAAATTAAAAAAATAAGTGAAATACACCCGGGTGCATTGAACCAGGGTTCAGATTGAGCAGAGTGTTCATCTCCACCAAAATAAATGTTTGTTTTGGCTAAAAATGGTCGTGGGCTTAAGTCTTTATGAACGATTTGTAATCTTCTTGACTTAAGGTGTGTTTGGCAATAAGAAAAAATTGTCAATATAAAACTTTCCACTTGCCATAATTACCCTATTTTTAATAATTTTTTCACATCTTCCTACATAACTACCTTAATTTCTAATTATTTCTAGGCAATTATTTATACAACTAATTTATTTATTTTAATTTTATTCTCTTTACCCCTCATTAGTATTCGTACCATATCACATCATTCTCTTCAAATTTTGAAAACTTCTATACAAAATATTTTTCACCTAATTTATCATTTCCTAAATGCACCCTTGGTTAAGAGGAAAGATCCATATTTTATATTCTTATTGAAAACAAAAAGAATGAAGAAAGAGATTAAATGGACCAAGATAAGAGTGAAGTTCAATAGTTGTTTTGCAGTGAAATGTTTGAATCGGAGAGAGGGGTTAGCACTTTTATGGACTAATGAATAGAAGGTATTAGTTTACTCTTTTTCACCAAGTCATCTTAATGCAATGATTCATGAGAAAGATGGCAAAGAATGAAAACTCACTGGTTTTTATAAAGCACCTAAAGTCAGTAGAAGGGTAATGTGGAATTTACTTTGACAATTTGGAAACCTAAGCAACTTACCTGGCTGATTCTAGAAGATTTCAATGAGGTGGTGGGTGCTTCTGAATTTTATAGTATAAATGTAAGAGTTGAATATTTAATGAGGCAACTATAGGAGACAATAGATGACTGCCAATCGAAGGACCTTATCTTCACCGAGGCTACATACACTTGGTCAAATAACAAAAGAGGCACTGTTTGGCAAATGCTAAATGGTTGGACATGTATCCACTTGCTCAGAATCATCATCTAATTCTGGTGGCCTCAAATAATTATCATTTATGGGCACATTTCAACAATAGGGTTGCGAAGATCAAATATCCAAGATTCTTCCAATGTGAAATGTTTTGGAGTAAAGACTAAGAAGCAAACGAGATTATTAAGCAATCTCGAGGTGAAAATAGAATATGTAGAAAATTTCTTTAACAGTTGTAAAGTGGAAAATCAGCAGATGTGAAATAAACCTCATGAGATAGAATTGAAAATCAAGAGGGGGTTTACGGAAAGCTATTTTGTATCGGTAGGAGATCTTGGCAAAATTAAAGAACTTCCTCTAGCAAAGCATAGGGATAGAAATATCAAGGAGTGCAAGTTGCTAATTAATAATTTTCTTGAAGATGAGGAGATTTTATGGGGAAAAAAAAGTAAGACTAAATCAGCTAAGATCAGGGAATTAAAACACAAATTATTTTCATAAGGTGGCATTAAAGAGGAGACGTAGAAATTATATTGAGGTGCTTATAGACAACGACGGTAAAGACGTGAGTAATCAAAGGTAAAAGAGTTGTTTAGCTGTCACATATTTTAAAGATCTTTTCAGATCAAAAGAGAGCAGAGGCGTCCACAAAATAATTGACCATGTGCATAAAAGTATATAAGAGGTTGAAAATAGAATGCCAATGGCATCTCTTGCCAAAGAAGACATTGTTAATGCTCTCAGACAAATGGGTCCATGAAAAGCACCTAGATTAGATAGCATGTCTGTTGATTTTTTCCAACAGCAGTTGTCAGTCGCGGATGATATTATTTTCAACGCTTGTAGAAATCTGTTAGAAACAAACCAAAAAGGAATAATGCAGCTGCAGATGTATGAGATAAACCATATAAATATTATGCTTATCACCAAGAAGGAAGGAGCAAATTATTTAGTGAATTTTTACCTATCAACTTATGTAATGTCTGATGCAATATTATAGCTAAAGTGTCAGCAAATAGACTGAAGAAATATTTAATTGAAATTATCTCTACAAATTAGAATACATTCATGCCATGTAGGTTAATATCTAATAACATGTTGATAGCTTATGAAGCTTTCCACACTTTTAGGAAGAAGTAATATAGGAAGAAAGAGTATGTAGCAATTAAGTTAGAATGTTTAAAGTTTATGATAGGGTGGACTGGGATTATTGATGTCTGATCATGAGGCAAATGAGATTCATTAAGAAGTGGATTGATTGAATGTATTCTTGCATTTACACAACCACATATCGTATCATCATCAATAGATTTAAATCTCCTCCTCCCAAAGCAGGTAAAGGACTAAGGCAAGGTGTTCCATTATCTTTATATTTATTCTTCTTCTCTATCGAAGGCTTATCTAAGATACATTTTCCGATGTGTTAATATTTTTATGAGCAAATAAGGCTAAAATTTGCTACTTGTTATTGCTCTTACATATCTACGGAGAATATACTTGACAAAATGGTGAATATGGACAAGACTGCACTATATCTCAACAAGGACACTAGTCTTTCAATGAGGATGGAGGTGGCACAAATTCTGGGCATAAGTCGTGATTACTCTACCATTTTATATCATAAGTCAATCTATTTTTAATGCATATTGCACTAAATCAGATTTTTCATTTTATCTTACAAAGATATAAATGGATTAGTTTGTAAGAAGACCTATTATAAATTAATAGATACAGCAGCTCATCACAAAGAATTTATAGCTAGAACTAAGTATCCATAATTAATCTTATAAAAATTAGACAAAAGTAAATCATAGCTCGTAAAACACTATCCATATACTCATATTTTCACAAGTAGATGCACTATAAATGTTAAATTTAAAGTACAAACTAATTTTCAAAAAATAAAAGCTCATAGTTAAGAAAAACCTTACCCACGGTCATGCAACATTCCTACATCCGTACTTTTTCAGCATATGCACAGTCTATTAGTATGTTGCACTTCTCCTTTAAATATCACAACATTTGCTATTTCATAGTGTATCCTTATTTTACATGTAGTTTATTAAACACATGTAAAAAAATGAAAGAGGAAATTTGGTTGATTGTGACTAGATTTATATGTAGCCAACCATTGTTTATTTTTTAAAAAAAAAGTGCAGTAGCAAGAGGAAAGAAAAAATAGATCTAAATAATTGTAACTAGATTTGTCAATGTTCATGTGTTAAGAAAGGCAAATTGAACAAATATAAATACAAAAAAGAGGGGAGACATAAGTGATGGCTAGATCTACTGTAGTTTGTAATGGATCCAATTGATAATAGCTAGATTTAGCCATTCGCAATGAAGGAGAAGGCAAATCTAGGTGATGACAACTAGATCTCTAACAACTATCCAAGAAAAATGATAGTAAGGAAGATAAATGTAGAAATTAAGATATGATCAAAAAATTAAAAAAATATGAATAGAGCGACAAAGAAAAATAGAATGGTTTCACCATGCCATGGTGTATGCACTACGATAAACTCTCTTAATGCATCAATGACCATCAACGACAATAGAAGAGCTGACAAGATAGACAAGAAGATTAGAAAAAGAAAGATATTAATAAGCAGCAGAGGAATAGTTAAAGGAAAATAAGACCTATCTACAGTAGCCACTAGTGAAGAAGACAACGATTACAATGCCTCTGGTGACAGCAGTAACTCTCCAGTGATGGCAATGGAAGAAGAAGGAGAACTTTTCTTGTCGATGACGATATAAAAGAGGGAGAAGAGAAAGTGTGGAATGCCCCAATCGAATTCCTCAACTCCTACTAGAATTTTCCCCTTACACAATGTTTAGTAGGAGTATGGAGAAAGTTGTGTTGCGGTCAAAATGTGTTACGGAATAAGAAGTATAGTTGGTTCGCCTTATTTACATGTTACAAAATAAGAAATATAGTTGACTTGCCTTATTTACAAGATTCATTATAGGATGTGAATATAGAACTTATCTTAGATAGATTAGCAAAAATATGTATAAATACAAATGTCATATATGAAGAAGATATATAGAAATTTCTTTCTTCTCTACTGTTTTACATGGTATCAGAGCTTCTCTTGGCTGAAGAAAACTTCTGGGTATTTTGGATTTTGTTCTCAGGAACAGTAATCTGGTATTTTGTTTTTCATGCACTGGTGTGTGGGAGAGCATGAGATCTCTGTTTTTTCGCCGATCAAATCTCCGATACCTTCCACATATTTTCGGCTATTCTCAAGTAGCATTCCGGCGTTTGATCCATTAGTAAAAGGAAATTTTCTTTGACAGAAATTACCACAGGTTTTATTTCTTTGGTTTATTTTGTGGTTGTTTTGTGGAAATTATTTTTTTGGGCACTTGTTGATTCTGGTTTGTGATTTATTGGTTGTGGGAAAATCACCTTTTTTTGGGTGATTGAATATCATTAAACATGACTGAGAATAAAGCTTCTATAACTGAAATAGTTTCAGAATTGTCCAAAACAATTGATCATAAATTAAATGACACTAATTACTTATAGTTGAGCAAGACAATTCGGGTTTACTTGCATAGTGTTGAGAAAGATGACCATTTGCTCATGGAACCAACTGATAATAGAACTAGACAAACTTGGCTAAGAGATGATGCACATTTATTTCTATAAATTAGAAATTCTATTGATAGTGAAATCTTTGGCTTGCTTAATCATTGTGGGTTTGTTAAAGAGTTAATGGATTATTTGGAGTTCTTATATTCTGGTAAAGAAAATTTATCTTAAATGTATAATGATGCAAAGCCTTCTATCGTGTTGAAAAAAAGCCAAATCTCTCACAACTTATTTTATGGACTTTAAGAAAACCTATAAGGAGCTGAATGTACTTTTACCTTTTAGTACTGATGTTAAGGTACAACAAACTTAAAGAGAAAAAATGGCAATAATGAGCTTTCTAACTAGCATTCTATCTGAATTTGAGACTGCTAAATCTCAAATTCTTTCTAGTACTGAGATTGATTTGCTTCAAGAAGTATTCAGTAAAGTTTTGCGTACTGAAGGAACTTCTTCTTTCCCAGTCAACTCATAATGTTCTTGTTTCTAAAGGAGAAAATGCTAATACTGCGAAGAAATCAACCTATAGAGGAGGAAACAAGACTTTTAATAGTCATAACAGTGGTCTGAGTAATATTGTTTGCCACTATTGCCATGAGCCGGGTCTTACAAGAAATAATGCAAAAAGTTAAAAATCGTAATCAAAGAAATTTGATTGTTAATGTTGCTACAAGTTTTAACACTTATTCTAGTTCTTCTTATAAGACAATCATGATCTCAATAGATGAGTTTGCTAAATTTTTTCAGTATCAAGAATCATTAAAGACATCCATTTTGGTTACTACTCTAGCTGAGACAAGTAAAACATGTTTTGTCTTCTTCTCAAACAAATGTGTAATTGATTCAGGTGCTACTAATTACATGACAGGTAATTCTAAAAGTTTTTCTATCTTTTAATCACATTTAACCCTTTTTCCTGTTACCATTGCTGATGGGTCGACTTATAATGTTGTGGGTTCTAGTACTGTTAAACCAACATCTTCCATCACTTTGTCTTTTGTTTTAAATTTACCTAATCTTACATTTAACTTGTTATATGTTAGTAAACTTACTAAAAATCTAAATTATTGTATCTCATTTTTTTCTAATCATTGCCTTTTTATGATCTTATGACGAAGCAGATTATTGATAAAGGACATGTTGTGAAACCTCAATATTAGACACGTGTATAAAATCCTAGGTAATGTATTAATAAAATATATATTCATGAGTATAAAAACATGTGTATTAGAGGTTAAAGAAATGTAATTGTGGGATTAAATCATGTGAATAGTCTATGTGAATAGTCGTGTTAATAGTATCTAAGGTGATTAAGAGTTAATCATGTAGATTAACCTAATTACAAAATGACAAAAAGGAGATTTAGTCACTACAGGACGAAATAACAATACTTTTTGATATTTTAATGAAATTTTGAATTTTAGTGAAAAATTAAAGAAAAATTCATAATTTGCAATCCAGACGTCGGATTTAGATAAAATTTTTTATGGATAGCAAAAATATTATGATGATCATGATGAATGATTTAAGATTTGATAAAAATTATGAATCAAAAGTCAAGATGAAATGTCATTTGGAGATCAAAAAGTAGCTATACTTTTCATTAATTATAAATTTGAGTTTTTATTAAATTTAAATAATTAAAAATAAAAATAATTAATAAAAATTATAGCTACAGTAGGGGTGTGTAGGTGTAGGGGGAGCCTTTTAACCAAAATCTAATGGCCGAAATTAATCCTCATAAAAAATTAACGGCTAGGATTAAATTAGCTTAAAATAAATAATTTTAATAAATTAAAAAATAAGAAAAATAGGGCTGCCATAGGGGGGCTGGAGCAGCAGTAGGGTGGGCTGCACAAACCTCCATGCACTTTTTGAAATTAGAAAAAACACATTTGTAATTTAACACCTTTAGCAAGGGGATAAAATCTAATTTGATGAAAAATCAAACCCTATAAATAAGGGGCGGGGGTGGACATTCAAGAGCACATTCACCTAGCTCCAACTTGAGCAAATCCCAACTCCCAAACCTTCCCACACATCTAAAGAAAGAAAGGAGAAAGTTAGAGAGAGAAAGTGTAAGAAAAAGAGAGATATCTCCACTTCAGGTAAGTAATTTCTATCTAAATTTCTTTTGAATGTTAAATAGGATAATTAGATAATGTCTAAGCATGAAAAAATAAGTATAGTTATAATGATTAATCAGAATTATGCCAAAATATTAAAAATTTGGAGCAAAGATGGAACATTCGGGAAAATAGCATATAATATATGTAAATAATACTTCAAAAATGATAAATGATGATTTGAGATGTATGAATATGATAAATATGAAGTTGGAATGATGATATATTAATTTCATAATTTTTGAAATTAAGGATCATGCTTAAGTAAATTTATGTTGATTTTTAATACATAGATAAATCAAGCCAAGTTAATGATGATAAATTCAAAATTTATAAATTTTTTCATGATATACTAAGCATAAGCTATGTCATAGTATTTTTATTTTTGAAAAAAATGTCAATTTTTGGAACCCATGAAAAGTAACTCACGTTGCTGTGAACAATAACCTCGGTGAATAGTAAACGTGAACAGTACTCATGAACAGTGACCGTGAACACTAATTTGCTACAGTAAACAACATGATTTTGAAGAAAATTTGAGATTTATATTTAAATATAAGGTGTGTTTGGGAAGGGATAAAATATTTGATGAAAAGTTATAGAGATGAAAAGTTGTCAAATGATTTGATATAATAGAGGTAATGATGAGGAATAAATAGGATAAAGTTGAAATAGATAGGTTTGTTGTGTTGGTAGTTGTGTAGAAATGATTGAAAAGTAGGGTAGTTGTATAGAAAAATGTAAAGAAATAATTAAAAAATAGGGTAGTTGTGGAGAGTGAAAAGTTTTAGATTAAAAAATTTTAAGTTGACAACTTTTTATTGTTGCCAAACACACCCATAGTGATGAAATTTTTAAAGGAATTTTTGGATAAAAAATTCATATAATGAGGTAATGACAAAGTTTCTTTATAAGATTAACCTTTATAAGAATGAAGTAACGAGTGATTATAAAGCATGCATGGGAATCAATCTAAGACATGAAATGATATAGATAAATATTATTTTTCCTTGTATAAGAAATGGAAAGAAAAAAGTGGAGGACACAGACTGAGGAGGTAAGCAAGCACAACTTTGAAAATGCGATTTTATTGTTTCATTGTAAGTAAGCAAACTTCTTTAAAATATGATTTCATTGTTTCATTGTAAGCAAGCAAACTTCTTTAAAATATGATTTCATTGTTTCATTGTAAGCAAGCAAACTCTTTTGAAACTATGTCTTATTCTTAAGTATTTATGAAATGTCTTTAAGGATGGTTATTCCTATAATTTTTCGAAATGATGAATGTTTATGAGTTTTTATGAAAAGTCATACCGGCAATTGATATTAAGTGATGTTCACGGACATGTGCACATGTATGATGCATAATGATGAGGCTTTGGTGGAAGAAGTAGGATCGGGGATCCCTCTTCACCATTACCAGGTCGTAAAAGTTGCACGCCAGCGACGTTTTCCCAAGAGGTGGGAGCATACGGAAGAGGCTTTAGTGGAGATAGAAAGCGGATCAGAGGGTCTTCCTTCACTATCACCGAGTCGTATGGGCTGTATGTCGGCAACGTCCTCCCAAGAGGTGAAGGCAAAGAAATGTTATGTGTGAATGAATACATTGCATTTTCATACATATATTGAAAAGGAAAGCATGGATTTAAAATGATATTTTTAAGAAATTGTACAAATAATTCTCTACATGAGCATGACAAGTCACCTGGTGTAAGAGATATATAATGCCAGAAAAATAAAAAGTTATGCATGTATGAGACCATATAGGCGTAAAGAGGAAGAGAGATTCCCCTTAATGAGGCCAAGTCAGAGACAACCGGCATATTAGATCATGCTGTGTGAGATGTTCCCTAGGCTAGCGTACCCGCACACGAAGGTTTATGTTAGGAATGGAAAGGAAGCATTTGCGCATCCAATGTTTATGAAATAATTCTTATGAAAATATTTCTATTCATTTGATAGTTAATCACTTGCCAAGTATCTTCTATCAAATAGAGAGAAATGCATTTACAAATGATTTACATGAATAGTTTACATGAATGATTTACGAAAAAATTTCTATTCCATTGGTAGTTAATTACTTGATAAGTGTCTTCTATCGAATGAAAAGAAATGCATTTAAATAAAAGAAAAATACTTACTTATTAAGTTTCGACTCATGTTTTGTTTTTCCAACCTTAGACAGGTGTAGAGAAAGCTAATAGATGAAGAGCATGTGTCACTAAAGGAAAAGATGAATCTACAAAAGTTAGTATATTTTTGTATGAATAAATTTCCTAATAGGATATGATGAAAAATGACATAGATTGTATAAAATTATGAAGTTATGAATAATGTGAGAAGTTGATGATTTATGATGTTATAGATAAGTCCATTATGGATGATGATGAGTTTATGTTTATATGATGAAAGAAAAAGAAAGAAATTTTTTTTGACGAGATCCAATTAAGAACCTGCCGTGTGATCAGGGCAACAATTTTGAGTTACATTTACCAATTAACAAAATTTTAAAATAAGGACTATATAAACGCTTCGGTTCGAAGTGTCACGCATGTATCTAAAGGTCTCTATATTCTTAATGCATGGGTACCTCGGCTGGTTGCTTGCCCAAGTATCACTTCTCCAGTTGAAGCTCATTGTCATTTGAGACATTCCTCTTTGCTAGTGTTAAAGAAGTTATGTCCTCAATTTCATAGTTTACCTTCATTAATTGTGACTCATGTCATTTTGTAAAATATCATCGTAGTTCATTCAATGCAAGAGTTAATAAAAGGTTGGAATCTCTTTTTGAGTTAGTACATTCTGATGTTTGGGGACATTGTCCCATTACATCTGAAACTGAATTCCGATATTTTGTTACATTTGTGGATATTTTTTTCGGATGACTTGGATTTATTTTATGAAGAATCGTTTTGAAGTTTTTTCTCATTTTTGTATTTTTTGTTCTGAGATTAAAACACAGTTTAATGCATCAGTACGAATCTCGAGAAGTGATAATGGTACAGAATATATGTCTAACTCATTTCAGACTTACATAACTCAACATGAGATTCTTTATCAATCCTTTTGTGTAGATACTTTTTCTCAAAATGGAGTTGCTGAAAGAAAGAATAAACATTTACTAGAAATTGTCAAGGCACTCTTGTTTCAGATGAAGGTTCATAAACATTTTTGGGCTGATTTGGTGTCTATTACTTGCTTTCTGATTAATCGCACGTCATCTAAGATATTTAATGATGATATCCCATACAATATACTGTTTCCAAAAAAGTCTCGTTTCTCAGTTGAACTATGAATTTTTGGAAGCACTTGCTATGTACGAGATGTAAGGCCGTTTGTGACTAAACTTGACCCCAAAGCCCTGAAATGTGTATTTTTATGGTATTCTTGTCTTCGAAAAGGCTATCGTTGTTTTCTCTCATGATCTCAATAGATATGTGGTATCAACTGATGTTGTATTTGTGGAAGATACATCTTTTTATTCCTCACTATCAAATTCTGAAAATGAGGGGGAGGAGGAACACTAGCTCATTTATCAGGACACAATCCCAAATACCTCCAATCATTCTTCTAAACAACATGATGTTGTTGATTTACCTCCTTCTCCTGCTAAGCCATCAATTGTTCGGGTGTACTCCAGGTGTCAAGAGATAAAAGATACATGTCCCGTACCAATTTCTTTGTCATTTAATCTTTCTAGTAACCTTGACCTTCCCATTAGTCTTCGTAAAGGTAAACGTCCGTGTAAATCAATTTATTTCATCGTTAATTTCGTTTCTTATGCTTCTTTGTCTCCTTCTTTGAGTGCTTTTGTTGCCGTTTTAGATTCTATCTCTATTTCCAAAACTATCAAGGAAGCCTTGAATCACCCTAGTTGGTATATTGCAATGCTTGAGGAGATACAAGCCCTAGAAGTCAATCACACCTGACATCTAGTTGATTTACTAAAAGGAAAGAAAGATGTGGGATGCAAGTAGGTCTTTGCTGCAAAGGTTAATCTTAATGGTTTAGTGGCACGCCTAAAAGCTAGACTTGTAGCTAAAGGCTATGCTTAAACTTATGGAGTTGTCTATTCTGATACTTTCTCCCCAGTAGCCAAACTCGCCTCAGTCCGCCTGGTTATATCCATAGCTGCGTCTCAAAACTGGCTCCTACACCAACTGGATATCAAAAATGCATTTTTTATGGTAATCTCCAAGGAGAAGTGTATATAGAGTAATTACCTGGATTTGTTGCTCAAGGGGAGTATGGAAAAATATTTTATCTAAGAAAATCTCTTTATGGATTGAAGCAAAGTCTTTGAGCTTGGTTTGACAAGTTTAGTGAGGTGATTCAAGAGTTTGGGATGACCAAAAGCAAAGTAGATCATTCAGTCTTCTATAGACAGTCAACATCTGGTATTATTCTTTTCATTGTTTATGTTGATGATGTTGTCATTACAGGAAATGATTGTGCAGGAATTTCTTCCCTGTAACTATTTATGCATTCCAAGTTTAACACAAAGGATTTAGGAGAGCTAAAATATTTTCTGGGAGTACAAGTATCAAGAAGAAAAAAGAAGATTTTAATGTCATAGAGGAAATATGTTCTTGACTTGCTTGCAGAAACTGGAAAAATGGGCTCCTGGCCTGGGCATTAAGCAGCTTTGGAGCAGATTTTATACTATTTAAAAAGGGCTCCTGGCCTGGGCATATTATATAGCAATTATGGACATGTTCAAATTGAGTGTTTTACAGATGTTGATGGGGCTGTATCCAAAATTGATAGACAATTTACTGTACGCTTTTGTGTCTTGTTGGTGAAAACCTTATATCTTGAACGAGCAAGAAACAAAGCGTGGTATCTCGATTCAGTGCAAAATCAAAATACAGAGCCATGACACAAGCCACATGTGAAATTATGTAGTTATATCATCTATTAACTGAGATTGGAATAAAGACGTCCATGCCAGTAAAACTTTGGTGTAACAATCAAGCAACTATTCATATCGCCTCAACTCCAGTATATCATGAAAGAACTAAACATATAAAAATAGATTGTCACTTTATTAGAGAGAAGATTTAAGAAAATCTGATTTCCACAGGATATGTGAAGTCAGAACAACTGAGAGATATTTTCACAAAGACGTTAAATGGGACTCGGATTGAATATCTTTGTAACAAGCTAGGCATGACTAACATTTATGCTCCAACTTGAGGGGGAGTGTTACAGAATAAGAAGTATAGTTGGCTTGCCTTATTTACATGTTACAGAATTAGAAGTATAGTTGACTTGCTTTATTTACAGGATTCATTATAGGATGTAAATATAGAACTTACCTTAGATAGACTAATAAAAATATGGATAAATACAAAAGTAATATATGAAGAAGATACATAGAAATTTATTTCTTCTCTATTGTTTTACAAAATGGAATAGCCATCGTGCATCCCGACCATTCATTTAAAAACAGTAAAGAAATGAAGTGGCTTTAACAAGGGCTCCTATTCCATTGGCAGCATAATAGGCAAATGAGCAAGGTACATTGTTCTATAAGCCTTGCCATGCTCTTCAAATAACAATTTTAATAATATTAATTACACATCTCACCTATTTAAATTGTGAAAAATAAAAGAATAAAACTAATATACAGGCACCATAGTTGTCTTCCCTTCTACGTAAAACAAAACAGGAGTTTCAAAAGAAAATAATATAATTATAACAATTTTCCGTAAAAAGATTTTTAAAAATGCAAGTTATGTGCTCTAGTAAATAGAACCTTTTTAAAAAATATATGAATAAAAATCTATCATACCGAAAAAGCAAGTTAACAACAACAATAATAATAATTAGAATAAGATTTTCGTGATATATTTAAAATTTCATAGCACGAGGAAAGTAACATCTATACACAAATGAAAATTAGTAAATACAAATATGTTGCAACATTTCCTCATCTAAGGAGATAATTCTATGTTGATGAATAGGGGTGAGAATCAGGATGGGTCAGGGTGTGCCCAATCCCCTAACCCTACTTTTCAAAAATCTTGTTCGATTCTTATTTTTGTATAAGGTCAATTTGACCCTTAATTTTTTCTACTGGGTCTCGAGACAAAATTTGAGTCAGTATCGGGTCAACAGGTCGAGTAAAAACTGCAAGTCAAGTAAAATTTTTTTAAGAATTTATGAATCTATCAAGTATAAAGACAAATCTATATTAAATTTAACTACTATATGCTTCAATCTATTACTAATCAGTCAAAGTAAAATATAAATACTTAAATAAAACATGAATATTAGCACTAAACAAGAGTTTTTTTTATGCAAGAGATGAGAAAAAGGGTTGGAGGTGTATATGTGATGCACTGAGTATAAACTTCTATACGATGTCATATGCTGGATCACCTCTTCTAACTTTTCTATAGTGGTAGGGACATGGCAGTCCCTTCGTACGCTGTCTGAGTACGACACATCCTTCGATTGCAAGAAAAATAACCCTAGCTCATTTCTACTCATGGTAGATAAGACGCGAGTTGGAAGCGGGAAGCTGCTGGGGAGCATGGAGTAAGGTATAGGTTTAGGGCATACCTAGATGCTGATAGGGAGATGCGAGCAACAACGTCGGCATCAGGAGGTATGGATAAGGATCACCGTCCTTCGGGAGCGAGAATCGTCCAGATTTATATTGCGGTTGCAGTATGGAGTCGATAGTCGGCGTCCCAAACAGCGAGACAGAATGGTTGCATGTTGCAATCGATGGCGTCTAGGGTAGCTTCCCTCCAAATCATCACTTTAAGATCGATGGAATGCCCAAATGGTCTGCTCTGCTGTGAAATCAATGAGAATGCCGGAATGTTTTAGGTCCCCCCCAACCCGACTCGATATGCTATTCTTTAAAAAAAATCAAATATTCGACCTGCTCGACTCGCTATTCTTGAAGAATATCAAATATCCGACCTGACCTGCTGGGTATGTAATCCCGTCTCGCCTTGGTATTAAATAGGTAGGGGTGGGACGAGTCATGGGTCGGCCGCCCCAATTCCCGCACCTAAATTTAGGAGTGGAGTATGGAAGATTGTTCGAACCACTATAAAATCTGTATTTATTGCTGTGCTTTGCATATTTGTTTTTGTTAATTTATTTATCTCTATATTCTTCATTTGTTTCATTAAGGGGACAAAATTGAACAAGGGGTTAAGCTTTTGATTAAGTAAATATTTTTTAAATACCCAATTCACCCATTTCCTCATGGGTAATTGCCATAAACTCGGAACCAACAAAACGGTAAGAGGAGGAAAAAATATATATCATTATCATGATTTTGATGTTATAGTTAACTTGCTTGGATGATTTATAAAAGTTTATACATCTAGTTGGAGGACCATACACTCAGATGCTACGTTTTAGATATTTCATAAAAAAATTGATCATTAATATAAATTAATGAAAATCACTTTTTAGACCCACTACTTATATGACTAAAAATTCAACATTTAATACAAAAATTATGGAATATGTTAAATTGAAAAAAATTATCACAACAATTTTAGGGTATCAATTTTTTTGCCTTCTTTGGTGGCAATGATAATATTCATTATCACCAAAGAAGGGGGCAACTATTGATATCCACTTAAATGTGAACTTAAAATTTCAAATGGGCTTCTTATAGCAACGCCCATAATCTTATTTAATAGTCCACTTATGAAATAATGAGCTTTTTTATATATACATGTGCATGTCGACTTATATATTTGCAAAGCCCAAATGTAAGGAGGATTCACTTGGAGAGAGGGCTCCTAGTGCATACTAGTCCATTCTATAAACAATGGTTATTAATCATTATTATTGATCAAGATCAATTTACATTTAAGATGAAGTGAAGAATGTTCTCTTGACATAATTTGAATGAAAGCTGTATGACAACGACTTGAATTAGTCAAAATATTTAAAGTTTATGAGATTTTTATGGTCAAAATATATTTGACCAAGAAAAGAAGCGGATTAGCCGCATTACAAATAAAAAAATGAAAATTATAAGATCTAAGGCACTAAGTGAAGATCTAAGCCATCAAAATAATCAAGAGACACCAAGGAGGGTGGGAGCCCATCCAAAATCAAAGAAAAATAAGTGAAAATCAAGACATAAATAAAGGACATAAAATCAATGGCTAGAAAAGAGTTGACTTACTATCTTGACAAAACCATGACCCCAAAGTGGTTTTTCAAAATCACCCACAAATTTATCAAGAAAGACTCTTTGAATTAAAATTTTGCAAAAAAAGCAATGGTAGAATTGTGCAAAATATTATCAAAACAAATCATGGTGCAAATTCTCAAATTTAAAAGGCTATAAATACCCTCTTCTCCCCCATTTTTAGGAGATGTCATCTTGATCCCAAAAACCTAGCACCCGTTTGCACCCAAGCAAAAACCCATTATATTTCCACCATTTTAGTCCCAAAAATATGTTTGTCTTTTACTGTCCCTCCTTGGCCATTTCCTCCCCTTTTCATTTTATTGTCTACATCTTCGAAAAAAAATAAGAAAAATGATGGAGGCAACATCCCTCATCGTTTGCATCACATTAATTCTCTTGACATGTATTTATTCCTTCATGCATAAATATCATTTTACTGTATTCACATCCAACATGCTTTTCTTGTAAAATTTATTTGCCTAACACCCAACATCATAGCAACCAGCATCCTTTTCTAGATTCCTTTCCACATGTTATTGCATCTAGTTCTGTTTTAAAAAAAAATTTCTTTTCAACACATCATATAGCATCCAACATTTTTTCTTCAATATATATATATATATATATACATTGCATTCAGTCCATCACGGCACATTGTCCTGTCTTGTTTTCTTAATTTTTTTCCCATTTATATTACATTGGACCCGTTATCGTTCAACATTCCTTAAAAAACGATGATTGAAATCTAGACGTTAGCTTTCATCCGTTGAAATATTTTTTTAAATCTTCACAACATATCTTCTTGTTTTGTAATTTTTTTAAAAAAAATCATAGATGATTATAAAAAATCTCATCTAGTTCCTAAACCCTCTTTCAAGATTAGGTTTGAGCCTTATAAAAAGCTTAGGAATTAAATTCCACCTTTTCGAGCTATATACAAGATGTATGTTATTTCAACACTTCTCGGACCAATGCATAAGGTTGTGTTTTTTCTTCTCTAGTTGCGAGCCTGTTCAGATAATCTCCGTGTTTTAGTGCTTTGCTGTATATGGACAGACCACCCTAATTTGGTCCGTGGCGACTCAGAAAAAATTAATATATTAATTTCATTTTCTATTTATTATGTGTATTTATCTTTGCATGCATTTATAATTTACTAAATACTAATTGTGACTAACTAACACGCATATCTATATTTGACTAACTCGCATCATCTAAAAATCTCTAAGAACTTGCCCAATATAAAAAATGCATCATTCTTCTTTAACCTCTATGTTTATACTTTTTCTCTTCATTCACATCTCTAATCTTGAACTTATCTTCTACATTTTTTTCCATTTTTTATTTTGCACATTTCATTAATGCATTCTGCTAACTTCTAACAGCGACTAATTGATGAATTTGTTTGACTAACTTTACATCATATAAAAAAACTTTAATGTTTTGCATTATTTAAAAACTTAACGTCCATGTTTTCCTTCTTTAACCCCAATGTTTATACATTTTATATATTTTTATTTCTAATCTTGAACCCTTCTTCTGTACCTTTTGGGGCTGTTTGGTAACGATTAAAACTCACCCTTATTGCGTATTACTTTTCACGCTTGCAAAACTCGTCAACTCAATCTGTCATCCCAGCGACAGATGCAGAAACTCCCGTACGTTCTCGGCACCTTCAAATTATTTGCCTGTCCACCTTTGGACTACATACGCGTTTGCGGCGCAACAACGGGTGATTCAGCGGCCGAATGCGTTATTTGACCGCCCGTACGACTGACGAATGCAATCGATGCACGCACAGGTATTAATCCAAAATTAATGGTTGGAGTTTTTTAAGTCATAAAACATGTCAACAACTTTTAATCCATTCCAAACAGCCCCTTTATCTTTTTATTTTCACGTTTAATTTTTATACCTAACTCACATCGTATTTAATTGAATGCTAACTTGCATTGCATATTTAATTTTTCTGTACCTTGTATCATATTTATTTTTTGTTTTCGCATATGCATGTTTACTTTTCAGCCTTACACGAATCCGTTTTTATTTTCTAGCATTTTGCATTTTGCATATTTCATATTTGAGGTCCACTCTTTAGCCCATCACAACACGCCAAAATTAACATACTATAATATTATAAATATTATTTTATTAGAGGTGTATACCTACAATTTATAACCCAAATTTTATCATTTTAAAAAGATATGTAATATATTTTTGAGTTTTAAAAATAAAGAGATTTTGATACTTTTTAAATGACTAAACTATCCCTATTTTTAAAAATAAAAAATATACAGATTTCTAAAAATGGTAAAATTTAGGTTATAGATTAAATACACCTAGATTAAGAGTTTTATAAAAAAATATTTTCAAAAAAATAATAAAAATCGAAAATTTCAGTCATATGCTTTAAACAAATCCCACTTTTTTCGCACAAAACGATGCCACCTCATTTTATTTTCTCCCCTTTTGAATCGCATTGATTTTAAATATGGTAGATGCCCTTCGAATCACGTGCACTTTTTCTTTTTAGAAAAAAGTTATTAATCTAGATGTATAATTAGACAATTTCAAGAAACCGAAAATGCGGCGTGTCGTGTTGCAGCAAAGTAATTTAATTTAAGTGTGTTTAAAAATCAATTAAGCACAATTTAAGTACTTGGCTTCTCATAAGTTTATTTTAAGAGTTATAGTTAATATCTCTTTAGATTTTGAATCAATTAACATAATTAATTTGGTTATTATATTATACTTATATTATGTTGACATGACGGTTCAAAATTATTTGAAACAGCGGTTGAACGGCCGACTGAATTTGGCATATCAGTAATTAGTTGGGCTCTTTACGGGATTAGCTTCAGCCCAGTCCATGAGTCTTCTCGACTTGGCTCAGAAGGTGTTGGGCGGGTCAGCCTAGGCACAAAACCAGCAGCAAGTAAAATACGGTTAGGGGCCAATTTGCAATATTCTCTTGGACAGCGACTAGTTTCAACTTTCAAATCTCATACTGTGTTGTTTTGTAAAAATTCCCTAGATGGGTTTTCTGTAAAATTTCAAAATCCCCAAAAACCCAATTCAAATGCAGACATTCCAACCGTGCATGCATTTCAATATAAATATATATTTATTTGCTTTCTTTTAACTATTTAACATTTGATGGCTCACTTTACATGCATTTGTTATTAATGTCATATAAATTCCTTATAGAAAATATTTTTTTCATTCATATTTAAGCATATTTTATTCTCTTTGAGAAGTGATCTTGTTAGCTCGGATTTCAAAAAACTTATTTATAATATTTTTTTGTTTTTCTTCATGTACTTGTTTGTCTAAGTATATTGAATATATAAATCAAGTTTTACTATTTTTGGACATATATATTTTGAGATTTTTAAATTAAAATTTTTTGAAAAAATATACATGCATATTTAAAAATAGTAAAATTTAGTTTATATGTTAACTATACTTAGATAAACTAATATATAAAAACAAAAAATTGTGAATGGATTTTCTAGGTAACAGGATAATTCTTCATTTTTTAAAAGTATAGTTGCAACTTAAATTGATGTGTGTACGTCGTTAAGCGATAGGGTGTGACAATGTCATGCGACATCTTTGTTTATCAATAACATTAATCTGGGGGGATAGATAGAGCATGAATTGTCACGGGGCGGTGATAAGAAAGCAGTCGCATTAGTGCAGAACACATGACAGATGTTAGACAGCACGGGCAATACAAAATATTTGGAATCCAGAAACAGATTATAAGATGCTGTGAAAACCTATCCGAATGCTGCCCGAGAACAAAAGGTAACGTTGGAAATGTTGGGATTCTCAAAATTGTAATATATACTATGTTCTGCCATGGATAAACAACAAAAAGCAAATGCCTAAAGCGGTAACACATTTGTCAATTACACGGTATGTCAAGGGATTGATTGATCAATGGGATGGGTTGTTTCTTGGTGATCTTCTTTCAAAGTCTAAATATAGAGATCACGTTCGGCAGCAAAATTATCTTAAGAAAAGTACCATGAAGAAAAGTGATGTCATGACACGTCTAAAGTGAAATTTAGTTTTATTTTTACTTCAACACTCAAGGCAAGATGCCCAATAGATGATGGAGATGCCGAAATTAAGAATCTAGACAAGAGATTGAGCATGCTGCTTAAAGAGGAAGAGATCATGTGGATGTAGAGATCTAGAGTTCAATGACTACAAAATGGGGACCATAATACTAAATACTTCTGCGAAGTGGCCTTCGAATGGAGACGAAGTCCTTGTAAATGAGGAAGGGGATCAGTTGACTGAATAGAAACAGAAGGAACGGGTTGCTGTCAAATATTTTGAACACTTCTTTAGTACTAAAAACTCGTTCGACTTTGACAAAGTTGGGAATTCAAAAGGGGGAAGACTTATAGAAGAGAGAAAATAGAATCTTATTAGGCCCCTTGTGATACAAGAGGAGAAGTTGGCATTATTTGAAATGGAACATTCAAAAGCACAGGGACCAGAGGCTGTTATGCGGGATTTTATCAGTAGCATTGGGAGTTGATGGGCCAAGACATTTTGCTTGTGTGCAAGGAATTCATGGATTGTACATTGTTGGATCAACGGAATGTTGGAAATCATGTGATGCGGAAGCGTACTTGAATTCATGTATGTGTAGATTTCACCTGTAGACCGAGTAGAGTACGAGGTCTTCTTCCTCAACACTTCTCCCTATAATACTAGCGGTAGATGGGAACCACTTGTGATGTAAACGTGTGAGAGAGGGACCTAGACTCCTTTATTTATAGAGCCCTTCTCATCATGACTCAACTAGAAGTGTAGTTCTACCTGAACTCGGATTGCGTATGCAATTCAGATATGATTGGGCTTTCTTTAAATCCAAGACTTATTATCTAATTAGGACACCTTATAGGATTATAACTCTAACACGGAAGACATTTCTTTCTGGCATCAATAAAACGGTTGTTGTGCTAATTCCAAAATTAAAGGGAGCAATCCGGATGTTTGAATTCAGGCATATTAGTTTGTGTAATGTTATGTATAATATTTTATCCAAAGTGCTAGCAAACTGTTTGAAGCTATATCTGGATTGGGTTCTGGGATTTGGCCTTATTTAATAATGCCCTTATGGCCAAATAAATATGAAGGCTGGAAACTAGAATGGAGTCTTTAAGTAGTAGAATTTTAAAAGGAAAATACTACCCAAGAGGCAAGGGGCAAGGGGTAATATTTAGGTCTATATGGCTAGAAGTTCTGATTCTTATGTTTGGAAGAGCATTGTTAAAGCTAAATGTGTTCTTGAAGAAGGTGCCAATAGAGAATAGCTATAGGAAATAAAGTGCAGTTCCTTAGGAGAAGATGGGCAAATAAGATTATAATACCTATGAGGCCTAATCTTTTACGACCGGTCGCAAATCCCGTGATTTGCGACCGGTCAAAAAATATATTTTTTTTTATTTTTTTTTGAAAAAAATTTTTATAAACATGTTAATCTAGTTATATTTAATTAATAAACCAAATTTTACCATTTTTAGATATATATATATATTTATTTTGAATTTTTAAATACAGGGGCATTTAAGTCATTTTAAGAATGCGACCGGTCGTAAAAGATCAGTCGGCAATACCTATTGGTCGTTTACCTGAGCATACCTCTGAAGAAGTTCACGTGGACTATTTCATTGATCCTTCAACTGGATGGTGGAGAGAGGATGACGTATTGGCTGCGGTAGGGGAACAATGGTGGGATACAAAACTTCCTCAGAAATTTGCATTTTCGGATAGAGATTGTGTCAAGATATCCTCTCCACAAGGAAGAATATACACAATCGAGGAATTACAACTCCAACCGTCTATGGTTTACTCTAGAAGGATGTAGAGGATAGAGATCATCTGTTGAGAACATGTGATCAAACTCTGATGGTTTTGAGAGCGGCTAGATAATTTGTGGGAAGTTTGATCCCAACTCGGCAGTTCTACAACTGTTATGGGATTTGGGTAGCAAAGAAGATGGGGAAAGGCTAAAATGGCAAGTATTATTGTGCTAGCGTCTTTGGTTTTTGAGGTATAAAACTACCACAAAGGGGCAACAGTTTCAGTTGGTGGGATGCATGAGTGGTGCATAGAGTTCAAAAATCAAATAACGGAAGCATATGAAATTTTCCAATTTGGACCGAACACAGAAGAAATGTCTGCAAGATGGAGGAAACCTCAGCTTGGGTGTTTAAAGCAAAATATGGACGGTAGATGGAACCTGCAAAATGTATGTTGGGTATTGGAGTAGTAGCTAGGGATGCTAATGGGGGATTCATAGCAGCTGGGATTTGGACAGTAAGGATAGAATTGCAAGCTACTATGATAGAAGCTAAGCACTTTGATGGATTCAGTAGGCCTTTAGTTCGAGGTATACACAATTTGAGGAGGAAAATGATTCTTTGGTGCTAATCGGCTTCTCGAATCCAACGAATCAGTGATATCAAATGAAGGGCGGTAATCAATGAGATTAAAAAGATGAAAAACGAGATAGGTGGGCTTCGATTCTCTCGTGTTCTTAGACAAGGAAATCAAGCTGCCTATCAGATTACGGATTGTGCATCCACATGCTCTCAGTAGAATATAGAATGGTGAGGAAAACTACCAGATTAGATCCATGAATGGCTGTGCAAGGACTTCAATTTTCTTTCGAATGAATAGTTGTTCATGGCCAGCACCTGAGTACTTGGTGTCCAATGCTTTAGACGCTTGGGATAAGGGGGTTTGGCATTTTATTCTCAAAAAAAAAAAAACATAACAACAACAACGAAACAAAAAAAAAAAAAACAAAACAAAACTCAGGAGGGATAGACCGAATTAAGAATTCTCAATTGAGGCGAGGACAAGAAGAAGAAGAAAAGTTCGATTTGAAGGTTACATTCCAAAAAGCCCTGTCGGTGTACCAAAACACTTGGGATTGACTGATATTTCTTTTTCTATCTTAATCACCCAATTAATTGGACTTATGTGATGGTTGTTTACTAATGAGCATCGCATCACAGGTCAGGCATATATTGCATGTGAACCTGATACATGCATCCAGGGATATCCTCACTTTTTTTTTTTTTACATTATTAATTAATATTTCCATGTTCTTGAATCTTGATTATGTAATTTTTCCAATGAAAAATAAAAATCTAAAGATGATTGATAAAATAGGCCAATCAAATTTGAATTCTACAAACAGGAACCACGCAATTTTTTTTTTTATTTTAAAAACAAGAAGAAAAGAAAGTAACGATTGATGAAGGCAAAGCTCAACCATTAAACAGATTGAGGCTATTCAGACATTCAAATGCTCTTACGTGAGCGTGACCGCAAAGAAAAGGTGCGCAGAATGTATTATTGTCTAGACAGTCATCAAACATGGACGGACTGATTGATTCGTTGTTCTACCTTATTCAGTTAAGAGGAATCCTTTTAATTAATTATTAGACGATGTCCCATTTTCTAACTTAACCTTGGTTAGTTGTTCCATTTGAAAATCTAGCTAACCCATGCATGTCAGCCAATTAATTTAGAAAGTTGTAAACATATATAAATCATAAAAAATTATGAAATTTATAGGGACCCGTAGACTGAGCAATATATAGGTTGTCCAAAATTTTTTTAAATTATTTTTTCACATACGTGCAGGACCTGCAGGCCTCACTTAGATAAGTTTTCGTATTGAAATTAGCTATTTTTTATTTTTTGAATTTTAAAATAAAAATTACAGTTATTAAAATTAAAATTTTTATTTTTACAATTTAAAAATATAAAATTCGATATGAAAACTTATCTAAGCAAGGCCTGCACATATGTGAAAAAAAGGGGCAGCCTGTACATTGCTGGATATAATTAAGAGTTGCAGCACTAGATCGCACCCTAAATTTAGCAGAAAACTAGATCGACAATTTTATACGGTTGAGAACTAAAATACGTTGATAAGTAGTTTTTTCAATTTTTTAAATTGATATTAATGAAATTACCAAAATGCTCATGGTTATTTTCTTTTTAAGTTGAATTGCTTCTTTTGTATCCATTTTCCCCGGAACAATAGTGCAAAGACTTGACAAGATCATGAAATTGTGTCTACGAGGTGTAAAGGAAATAAAAATAAAAATATAAACCTTAGGTTCTTCATAGTTAGGACTTAGGATGTGATGATCCTTGAATGGAATCTTACGTTTCCCCATAATGTTTTTTCTATTCCCAAAAATTAACGAATTATTTTTTTCATTTTTAATATAAATTTTTAAAATTCCAATGCACTTTTTTTTCATTCTCAATATACTTTCATTTTAAATTATCATCCCATTCTCATATCATCTAAGCTTCGAATAGTTGCTGAAAAAAATAAAGCGATTGGTCATGAAATGAGTAGCCATCGATTATGATGTTGCCTCTAGAAAGAGGGAAAAAAATTTTGGTGGAAAAAAATCTTCGAAATAGATAAGGTACTAATATTGTGATAAAGGAATACAATTGAAATAATATGGTATTATAGAAATATGTAAAAATATCATAAAATGGGCTAATTATGTAGAAAGAGATAAAGAAGTAATTGTAAAGTAGTTGTATGGAAAAGTATGTGAAAAAATAGAAAAAATTGTCTTGTGCTGCTTGCCAAATGCAAGTAATTCAATTAAGGTTTATAATGGAAGGATTTTAAGTTTGATTTGTCAAACTTTTAATTAGTTAACTTTGATTGGATTTTGTAACTTACCTCGACATGATCGAGCGATACATACATGAACTTATTCACTAGGTTCAATCTTAATTAAAGGTTTATTGTATAATCAGATAAGATCTTGAATTTCGGAATTTCTTTGTGAAATGATCATCAAGGGTACTATTATAGTACTAGTTAGGTCTAAAATCTAAATTGACCACAAAGTCAAATAAAAATTGATGGGATGAGAGAGTTTTAACAATCATAATCTGTTACAAAATATTATATATATGGAAGTGAATGTTGAAAAAAATAATAATTATAGAAAGAATTTATCAATAGGAAATGGGAAAAAGTGGGAATTTAAGGCAAATGCAAAAAGCATTACAAGAAATTTGATTTGTTATATAAAGTTAATTGCAAAATGATAAAGTTTATTGCTGAATACCTTTTCAATTAATATTTCGTTGCAAAAGCCTCATACATGTGCCTAAATTCAGGGAATAAAATAAACTAGTTGCGAAAAAGGCCTCGTGCCACATGTTTTTTGCAATAATATTTGGTAAGAAATTATACAACAAAATATTTCACTTTAAATGGTCATTAGCAAAAATTTCATACTTAGTTGCTAATATTTATTATGAGAAGAAAATTGCCACAAAAAATGAATTTTAAATTTTCTTGCAATGGAGCCTAAAGTTAAACCAACCTCATAATCTTCCCCCCATTCACCCCTAACTTTTCTTGTTCTTTACATAACAAAATCGAATTCGGGTTTTGAAAAAGTCAAATTATAAACCAAAGGTCAAATTCTATGCATATTCACAAATTTTACCTTTACTTCCACTTATACCCGTGAACTTTCAAAAATTTATTTCCTATCCATAAATTTTCATCGTGATTCTACTTATCCCTACGTCATTAGGGATCCATTAAATAAGTCATTAATCCCCTATAAGATGACAAATATGCCCAAGCTCTAATCTAATTTAAGGTTATTTTGTTTGAAGTTAAAGATTCATATTTAAATAATACATAATTTTATAGTCATAAAA
Source organism: Annona squamosa (assembly GCA_035584095.1). Classification (NCBI taxonomy): domain Eukaryota; kingdom Viridiplantae; phylum Streptophyta; class Magnoliopsida; order Magnoliales; family Annonaceae; genus Annona; species Annona squamosa. The sequence continues at coordinate 7,167 of JAXCLR010033470.1, read as the reverse complement.
TACTATAAATTCATCACAGTACGAATTGTTTGCTCTAAAATCATAATTAGAGGTGGACATATTCATTATTTTTTAAATAGTTAACAACTCATTTAACAGATCCCTAATGACGTGATATAAGTAGAATTATGATGAAAATATATGAAGATTAAAAGAATTTTTGAAAATTTATGGGTACAAGTGAAAATATAAATTTACGAGTAACATTCATTGGTATATAAAGAATTTGCGGTAAACCAAATCAATTTGATTGTTTGGGACGGTCTTTAATTTTGAAAGTTGCGGAACCATTGCTCTCAATGCCCTAGCTAAGGGGGCTTATATAGGAAAACAGCCCACACGTGAAGTCGATCTCTGTGCCTTTGCCAGTCACTCAATCCATCTTCGATTTGATATGGCACCTATTTCTGATCCTTGTGTATAATTAGTGCATGTAAGAAATAACATGATTAGAAATATAAAAGAGTCTATATTTACTAATTATCGAAAATGATTGAAAAAGATGAGTGATGGGAAATTATGGGCAATATACACAAATAAAGGATAAAAAAGGAAAAATAATAGTTTATAGTAATTTGATCATATAGCATGTGGTCAGGTAATGCATTGTTTGAATGAAATAGGGCTGCAATCAAATATAACAACTTCCACGACCTTTTGATTTGATAAAAAAAAAGGAAAAATAATAGTTTATAGTAATTTGATCGTATAGCATGTGGTCAGGTAATGCACTGTTTGAATGGAATTGGGCTGCAATCAGATATAACTGAAAAAAGGGAGAGATTTTCGCTTGTTTAATTACTCTTCAGCGTTTATTTACATCACATCTCTCATTCAGGCTAGAATATTGAAGCCCAAATATCCTTGCATTTTCTTACCATCAACCCCTTACATCTTCTTACCATCAACCAAGAGAGAGACTACGGCTCCTCATTTGTAATTGAGAGGATTTTGAAGGACTCTGACAGCGTTGCTACCACGCAGGCAGCCTCCAAGTGGCACCATACATGACTAAATTGATGCATTAACATTGTCTTGTTTTTTCAAGATTGGCTTTGCAAGTTTGGTTAATGAATATTTCTCAAGCCGCAGTAAACCCATATATATTTTTAGAAAACGATGAAGAATTAAACTTCTAATTAACCTGTTATAGTTTGATCAAGTTATCATGTTGATCAAGTAACAGAGCTCACATTAATATACAATGCCGCCTGTATTTTGGGCTCATAAATGTGCTAAGTCACAGACAGTTTCGCCCATCGGACAGGTGAGATTAATTATATGCAATTAATTATGTCTATATATCAGCCAGATCATGCAGATGGAATGGTTTCTTGCTAGCCATGCATGAAAATATTCGTTTCGTATAAAGTACCTTGGCTGCCTAGTGTTTTGATCTAATACAAAGGAAAGAGGATACCATGACATTTGTGCTAGTTGACCTGGGTTTTAATTGGGAGGGAGCGCATTTGTCTCCCATTTTTTAAAGAAATTGATTCTCTCATTTATATTAGGAGTGTGGCCTCTTACTGTTTGGGGTAAAAATTTATTATTATTATTATTTGATATACAAGGGGTTTTCCCACCCTATCCCACAACCAGAAGGACTGGGGAGGATTTTTTTATTTTTTTCTGGGGGGGGGGGTCGTTGGGGCGGGTGTGTGGGGGACCCTCACGAAAGGATACAATGTAAATCATTACACATACCGACCGATATACAGGTAGAGGATCTATCAATTCAGACACTTGTAGACAAAAACTGTGACAGTCGAACTTCGCTAGTGTATGAGCTACAATATTGCCGCTCCTGAGGACGTGAAAATTCACATTTGTTGAAACTGTGGTATTTGTCTTTGATAAGCTGTATGAGATGAGCGAGGGATGAGTGAATCGGGCGGTGGTATATGAGAAAATAGAAGAGGATAAGAGAATCCGTTTCAAAAATTATGTCGGTAAAGTGGGATTCCGCCATCCACATAACACCGAAAAGCATGCTTTTAGTCTCCATCCACATTGGGTCCTCCCATCCCTTACAGAGCCAGAGATGTTCAGCTATGAAATGACCGTTTGAATCTTGAATGATAGCAGCTGTTGCCACAGTGCCCGAGATTCAGTTGAAGACCGCGTCAATATTTACCTTAACTTGGCCTTCGGCAGACACACTAGATATTCATGGATCGAGAGGTGGTGTTTGGAGCACAAGTTAGCTAAGTCAATTTGCTGAAGGTGATCAATGCATCTGCTTGGAATATCTGAAAATTGAGGGATGTGCCCGTTGTGCGGTGCAAGTTCCTGTATTGCCAAATCTTCCAGCACACCATAATAAATTGTCTGAAGTGAGACTGATGATACTAAATGGACAGGTGCTAAAGAATATCAAAGAAATGGCTGTCTGGTTGTGGAGAAAATTGATTCCTGAACCTCGGTTCATGAGCTGGGAAGGTGACAGGACATTGCCAGAAGATGTGGAAGATGTCTTCTTCATCTGTTCTACATAAACATCATATTGGGTTAAGTAGGATATTCCTTCCAAGAAGATTTACCTTCGCGAAAAGGGAATCAATCTCCAACCAAAGATGTAGATCTTGGAAGGCAACTTCAACTTCCTCACAACTCAGGCAACACAAATGGCATCATCATTAACATGGTGAGGTATATTACCATAATCATGAATAACTCTATAGGCTGATTTCACAGTAAACATGCCATCGGGTTCAAGGGGCCAGAATATGGTATCGCAGTCCGTTTGAAGTGGGAGTAGAAGACTACAGATAATAGACCAGTTCGGATCACCAACCACAACATTCACATTTACCTCCTTCCATGATCTTGCCGTCCAATCAATAAAATGTTCAACCTTACTAGTTTCGGCAACATTTGTAAGCAGGGGAACAGCTCTGACAAGCTCAACAGGAGTCCATTTATCAAGAAAGAAGCGAATTGTTTTACGATCTCCTACCCTCCATCGGCAATGCTATTGAATTTGCTCAAAGCTAATGTAATGCTTTTCCATACATAAGAGGAGGAAGGCTTTGGCTGACTATGCTAGAAATCACCACTTGGGAAGTATTTGGATTTTACCACACAGAAAAAATTATTGAGCAAGATTTAAAAATGTACTTTTAGATGTGTTGTAAATATGGAAAATATTCGAGTGTAGACAGATTGTACCTTAATTACAATCTAGTCTATCCTAAAATAGGCTCTACATGTATTAAAATTGATATCTACTTCATCGATTATATGTAGAATTATTTATTTTGATAGTATACCAATTTTCATCTAAATCTAGCATGTGTATATACCCAATCTTAAAATGGTATAAAATCAATATAATAAAATAGTTTGACCTAAGTATCAATTTTAAAATAGTATTTTCAAGATCTAAATAGTCTAAAGTATGTTATTTATATAGATAAATGATTGTATGATGGATTTTAACATTCCAATATATGTAAGGCCCATTATTGGATAGTTTCTCTATAAATATAATAATAAAAATACAAAAGAAAGAGAGGACCCCACATGAATTAGTTTATCCAAAAGTAAGGATGAAATAAAGTATCATTTGGTGTTACATATTAACTACTTAACTATCTTACTTTTTCTATCTTTACTCTTATATTTTAATTACTTTTTTACACAATTATCATATTTCTTCTCACTTTTATCATGTCGCATTACCTTTGGGCTTTCAAAAATATTTCTTTCTCATGTTTCAAAAAAAATAATTATTTCTCCACTTTCCTCCTTATCCACATCACCAAACATAGTGCAATAACCAATAATAGGTTAACTAGGGGATCTGGTGTGAAACAACCTCTTGAAGCTTGATAAAAAACATGCAAAATAAAATTTCCCCTTCCTCTCTAATAATTTTTAAAGGAATTTTGCAAATTAGGCCACAAGTAAAAAATAATAATTTTTTAATAGAAGTGTGAACTCCACCAATATCATAACCCTTAGAAATTTGGAAAAATTTTGAATTTTTTAAAATAAAAGAGACAAACACATATGTCCTTTTTTTCAAAAAACAAATTTTTTTAAAAATTATCAAATTTCTCGGGAGTGATCTAGGCGACCCCTTCAGCGACTCAGATATCTTTGTGATAATTAACACTATTCGAAAATTTAGAATTAACAACGAAAGCGATTAGTTAGTAAAACTTAATTTTTAACCGAAAAATGCTGCTTCCCCGGTAATGGTGACAAAAAATTATAATTATTTGCTAAAAATATTTGGCAACAAGGCCTTTGCAATAAAAACTATGATTTCATGGAAGAAAGATTATGGTAAAGGAATTTTTTTTTTCACAGAAAAACTATAAATCACCTTTTCTTTAGCAAAAACGTTGTTTCTTTGCAAGTGAGATTTTTTTGCCTAAGATCCATTTGATGTTAGGATTCACGGAATACTATTATTTAATATAATGTATTCTTTTCATAATTATGAAATTTTTAGACTTAAAAATCTTGAATGATTTTTATGATATATGAACCGTCTAGATTGAAAAGTAAAATTATGGGCCCCCATAAAAGCACTACACAGGTTTCAAATGCTTACTTATAAACTGTTTAGATGTGTTTTCTTTTAAAAATAAATTTTGATGATTTGAATCGTCTATACATTGAAGAGTACATTATCTAAATAATAATATCCTGTGAATTTTTTCAAATAAAAAAATATCTTGTGAATTTGGACATGAACAGACAAGCAAAATTAGGAGGGGGGCCATAAAAGCATGAGAGGATTCAAATGCTTGCTTATTTGGCCTTGGGAGCCAAGAAGCTGAAAATTGAAAAAGGAAAGCATGGGCAGTAACAATAATAAGAAGTATGGAAAGTCAAGAGTTCGGTGGGCGCCATTTCTCCACTGCATCCAAACCTCTGCCTGATACGCGGGCAGTCATCAATTTCCCACTTACGAGCATGTCTGCATGTGCATCTTTGGAGAATTTTCCAACTGGTGGCAGAAGGTGGGGCTATACTCAACCTGTTCTTTGGCGGCATTTATATATATATATATATATATATATATATATGGTCTTTGACTGCCTGTTTAGGGACGAAAAAGACTGGAAAGAATATCTTCTTTTTAACCCAAAAATCTCATGTTGTTACCGGAAAGCTTTTAAATTATGTTTTATTCAGTAAAACAAATATTCTTTAATTCAGTAATTGAGTTGTTATATGTAACATGGATTTTTCTGCATTTGATACCCTTTAATAAAAAACAAGTATATATGCAGAAAATAATTTGATTTCATATTTGGTTACTTATGGCACTTGTATATGAACAAATCAGTCATTTTCTTAAAATTTGTTGCATACAATGCTATATGCAGCGATTTTTTTGGTTGCAAATATCATCACGGGTTGGTCGCAGCTAAATTTTTGTTTTCCTGAAAATACATGCAGTGTAATTAAAGCTCTTCTCAACACGCAAATGCAAAAAGGTTGTGATTACACAAATATTGTTATAGGCAAATATAGGACTTCAAATTCTACCTATGCATTTTTATGTCGAATCTTCAAGCATAAATTGCATAATGCTCCCGTGTGTTACTAGCGAGGCAACCCTGGAATACCTGCCTATGCAATTTTAATTGCAAGAGAAATCTATAAATAGCTTTATGAAAATATTAACGCAATAGAATTTATTTTAGGAAACGAAATCCTCAACAGCTTATATACAGTGGTGGTTGATGAGGTTTTGTTATGAATATAAGAAGATGTACTTTTTTTTGTTTAGTTGAAAGGGCATCTAATTTCTTTCGTTCAAAATAGTTAATTACCGATATGAATAATTACGATAGCTAAATTAAAGTTTAGCTTTTAATGGCAATAACGTAAGCATTGTTGCAAAAAAAAAAAAAAAATGTAAGCATTGTTGCAAAAAATTTACCTACAAAAAATAAATCTTCTGGCTAATAATAATAATAACTTTTAGTGATAATATATAGAAAATTATAGTGCAATCATTTTGCAATGGACATTTGGCAGGGACCTGTGACTTTTTGCGACAGCAATGATAAATTTATGCACGTAGGCCCAATTTTAGTCGTTTTCCGAAATGGGATTTTGGACCACTAATTAATGCTATAAAAAGTCTTCTTCATACGCGTAGGAGTAGGTGACCTAAATGCCGGGTGCGTGGGCCACCCAAATCATCATGAGGTTATGGCCGTGCAGAACCAACAAGTATATTGGCTTGCCTGGCAAGTGTACTGGAATATACTTGCCTAGGTTTTTTTTTGTTTTTGTTTTTTTAATTGGTGTGTATATGTGTATCTCATATTACAATTAATCGAATTCGACCATAACAAAATAGAGAGTTTTTTTTAATATAAATATCTCCACATTAGGAATTTTTTTTATAAATACCACCACCAAAGGTGGGAATTAATAAACACAACAACAATATGAGGACTGGGGGGTTTCGAATCCCCATTCTCCGCCCACTACGCATTTTGCACCAGCAAAGCATATCACCAACCCAGGCTAAATACATGCATAGTTTTGTTAGGCATAAATGTGTTCAAATATGAGTTGACTTTATGATGATTCAATTATGTTATAATTGCAATAAATCTAGGTTTTAAAATATCAATCAATTTAGCCAGAACAGGAAAATTCTGGATTTTAGAATTTCCAACAAGAACGCGATGATGGAAACAGGGACGGCAGTATTTCTTTTTTCAATTCTAAATCGTTATTCCCTGTCTATCTAGCACACAAAAATTTTATTTTGGAAAATTAAAATCTCCTACAGCATGTATCACCATATACGGTACAAGAAAAATTAGTTCTAACTTTTTAGTATTTCTTTTATATGCAACAGGATACCTGGTATTACAATCCAGTACATTCCTAATCCTCATAATATAGAGGGCTATTTCTGCAAACTTCCATCATTAAGAGGAAATAATAATTCTCGCAGCTAAGAGGGACTAGAAGAGAGTCGAACCTTCTTTCATGGGTAAGCGGGCGCTATGCGTCCTGCAGCGTTGTGGCACCGCTGACGATTAATACTAACTTTCAATCAGTAAGGAAAATATAGTTCGCTGCGACGCTAACACAGCGGTTTGATTGCAATATGCTTCTAGCAATGCAATTTTCAGCTTGATTACCCCTGGGCTTTTTGCAAAAGAGTTTGGGCAATGAAAT
>JAXCLR010033270.1:0-20131 GCA_035584095.1 Annona squamosa | reverse complement strand
AGTAGTCTGAGAAATTATTTTGAGTTAATGATGATGATATTTTTTAAATCAATTAAATTATTTGAGTTTAATGAATACATTTTAAAATGAGCATATGAGCATGGGCATGACAAATGAGTACATTTTTTATATGTTGAGCATGATGTATATATGATAATTCCCCGGGCGAGCTTGAGAATAAGAGGAATTATGGTATACTTTAGTACAACCACGTAAGGCATTTTGATGGTTATAAGTGCATTGAGATGTTGGAGTGACTTGGATGATGATGATGGATAACAATAATGAAGATGAGCATTTTGCATTACATTAATGCTTGGAGCATCATGCTCGCACCAACATGGAATGGATGAGTATACGTATTTGTGAGGTTTTGATAATTTGAGTTATTTCTATGAAAATAATATTTATTTATTTTAACGCTTGAGTTTAACATTTGAGTTTTCCTATTCTCTTTCTTATTAAGTTGATGTGAACTCATGCTTTCTTATATTGATGCTTTTAGATAAAGAGATTGAGGTAGGGGTTCAACATAAGGTTAGTACCTAGGCAAGAATGAAGAGAGATCCTGGTCCGTGGGGTTATACATGAGTTAACCTCTTAATTAGTATTAAAAATTAAACTTAACATATATTTGATATATAAATAAGTGATGTAGTGGAGAATTCTTTCGTAAAACTAATTTTATTATGGAATACATGTATGGTTGATGATGATTGTGATTTGGAAAAGATTTGGATGATTAATGATTTTTAGCTTCCATATTTTTATATTATGTTTCTTAATAGATTATATGATATTAGTAAGCTTGTACGGGGTGATTCCATCTAACCTTTTAACTTCATGGTTATGAGAAAATGTAGCCAGATTTTTCTAATGAAATGCGATGACTATTGGCTAAGGATAGAGGTTAACTATTGAGACACTACAAGTACAATAATGGAGAAAATGGGTCTTAATTTGTTTTATTTTGACATCAACATCCACTCATTTGTTTTATTTAACATCATATGTTTTGTCATACACCCAAAATAGTTCAATCGAAATGCTAGGTGGGCACCAACCAGAACCAGCCCAGCTAGCGCAACTCTCAGCATGGCCCATTCATACGTACGAACCCCCATAACGTACGCTTTGACTATTTACTATTAAAAGGAAGCTTATTATCTCTCGGACTGATGGGTGAGACCGTGAGATCTTGCTGTCTCTGGTGGGCAATAGGTAATTAAACATATATAATGCTATGTAAATTATTAAACACATAGCTTAGGTCCATGAGACGTTCGGATTGCAGCATCAGATGGTTTGCTGTGATATTTTCCGGGATATAATTTCAATTAAAATTGTCAAATGTCACAAGGGGCATATTGGTTCACACTCTAGCTTCCGTGTTATCTGACTAGGGTTCAACCCTTGTTGGGGAGCATTTATCTCCCACCGTGAGTAACGTTATCTCCTGCAGATACTGTTAAAGTGTTAGTCGAAAAAATTACTTCCTGGGGAATTTTATTGTGCAATTTTTGACGTATTAATGATTGTATTTAATCGCATACCATGCACCCCTTGGAGCAGATTTGAAGGCATTTAATATAATGCATGTGTGATCTGTATTGTATATGTTTTAATATTATTTTCGGGCCACATACTATGCAAACGCTATATTAGTGTATGCGTTTCAATCTACAATACGTGGCTTAAATTACGCAAAAATATGAATGGTAAAGGGTAGAAATATTTGGGGAATAAAAAGGGAAAAGAACGATGCCGTCTAACAAGAGTCAAAAGTCTATATACGAACAAATTAGCGACTATCGTCATAGAACGGATGTCATATTGCGATTTCGATCCCAAGAACGGAATTGAAATTTTTTTTTTTTTTTTGGCTATGATTGTGTTGATGTTGTATGCCCTGAAACTCAATCTAGATATATACTAGAAGAATCTGATGATTTTATTTAATTTTTTTACAATGATTGATTATGGCTAGAAATATATTTATAATTAATATGTTAACAGCATGTTTCTTGTGCCCTTTAATTGTCATTATATTAATAATTGATTGACTATTCGATTTATATGAAATATGAGGACCTCCGGTAATTATTCCCATGTTTATAATTAATTATTTATTCAATTTAATTGTGAAAAAATGCTTAGTTAACTTAATCATATTATTATAGAATTACTGAATGGAATTAAAATGGACGGAGATACACAGAACATTCATCTGCCGGGGCTGTATAGAACTCATCCTAGAAGTTTTACACAACAACCGCTCGATAGAAATTTTGCAAAACACCCCTCCTATTTGGACAGTTTTTTTTTTGATAAATTATTACTTGGATAGTTAAACACATCTTTCTTGTGAAAATTGCAAAATAACTCACCTAATACTTATGGCCTAGATTAGACTGGGCCCATAAGCTCAACTATTCTTCCAATCAGGTGGGTCCTACAGGCCTTGTTGGTGATGACAACAACCTGTGACAACCAACAGCAAAGTCATTAATGGTTGCGCCTATATTGGGTCATGACTAACTGAACCAGGGTAGGTGGGGGCCCATGTGCGTGGCCTAAGCGGGCCAAATCCTAGGGGGACCTAATCAAGTTACCCTACTTACTATGGGCACACCACTTGTCTAGTGGCTAAAATAAGAAAGCACTGGAAGATGGGTTACTCGCTATACCTCCTCGTTAAGAACTTTTCACATGTCCATTGTAGTTCAAATTTTGAGATGGCAAAGGAGAGGTCTTTGGTATAACTTACTCACTGCATTTCCTTACTCACCTTATATATATAAGGATGTACCTCCCTCAAGCCAATATGAATTTTAAGGCTTCCTTAAGTGCTCCCCCACCTTGTTGATTCAAACACTCATTCTAAATTACCTAGCCAAGGTTATTTTGCTATCTATTTTAGTCCTCACATTGTTCATGTCTAATCGTTTTTCTGTTAAACTTAAGCTGTGATGCTACCCAACTGGAATCTGAGCCTGGAATGATTCTAGTCCTTATGCTAACCAAATTAAGCTGACATGCTAACCAAAATAAGCTACATGCTGCCTGATTTAAGCCTTAGTTTTACTTGTGTTGTTCAATTCAAGCCTTAACACTATCAGATAAAAAATGACAACCTCTGCCTAGTTTTCACAATCTAAATAATCAAATCATGTTAGATCTATACATTAGATTCTATTTTTTCTTTAGTAAGAGGTTGATAAAGCCAATTTCATGCCAACGTTCTGCCCTTCATATTCAAAAATGCATGATCCATAGGATCTGTTATTTGACAACGTGACCCACGGTGGTGTATTATCTAAAAAAGGTAAAAGCTATTAAGTATTAAAGAGGTTATAGAAGACCTTCTTACCAAGCTAGAATTAGAGCCATGCTAGATTTATTATGATTTATGCAAGTGTAATGTCTACACTACTCAAACTAAGAAACCAAGTCACTCCATTTAGCCTTAGTATTGTCTTGTCGACCTAGTCCAGCTTAAGTTTCAACTTTGTATTAGCCGAGCCTAAGTCTCCTAGGTAGTTGGTTCTACCTGAGACTCATCATTCAAAATTCGATTAAACTCAACTTTACCTATAAAATCACTTACAGTAATCTAGGAGTCATATGCAAAATGCATCATCTTATTGTATCAATCTAAAAGTTGTATACAAAATGTATCTTCTTGCCATGTCTCCTAAGAATCGTATACGAAGTGCATCGATTTATTTTGTATCTCTGAGAGCTATAAGTAGTTTGCATAAAGCGTGGTAGCTTGCTATGTATGAGTCATTAATGTAGTCAATGGGCTCCTCACAAATCCTAAATTGGGTCATTGTTAGTTGATGGGCTAAGTGTAAACTCATCTGAGTCATGGTGCATGAGAACATGCATTCATCTTTTTTGAGTCAAGGTGCATAACAACGTGCAATCCACTCATTTTTGTTAGTCATGCCACATTGTTGATACATAAACTGAGTCATGACACATGACAACATATACTCACTTCTTTATAAGTCATAATAGGGGACAACGTGTACTTATTTTTTTCTTGCACCTTTGTAAGAAACAGGTTTTCCCATTGTAATTGGAAGTCATGGAAAAACTTTCAACACATTTCATTGTTATCTCAATGAAAAGACATTGGTAGCAATGGACTTTAATACTTAGAGGCTCGCCAACAAAATCAAGTTGTTGCCCAAGTTATCGACACATCATCACTCCTCTCTAGGAGGCAAAGGAAGAAGGCTTCACATGATAGTCCTGTAGAAAAGCAGTTTCACACTTAAATCTGCAAGCTACTACTTCTTTGCCATTAGGCTAAAGATACAAGCTCTGCTTACATCACTCTCAGAAGAATGATTAGTAAAAGTAAAGAGTGAATAAAGTTGCTGACTCAAAAGTTGTCCCTAAATAAAAGCTCACTAGTGGGTGGCAACATCTTAGAAGTGTCATATAATATAACCACGTTCAATAATTTGACTCGATACCCAATCTTATCCATCTAAATCAAATTGCCTTGTTTTGCAATCACAAAGAAGGCCTAACTTACCACCAACTTGTCAAAGTTCCAACACATTATAAGTATTAGAGGTCACACCAAAAAAGGAAAGCTAAAAGGTGAAAAAACTCTTTTAATGCAGCAGTAGTCAACATAGTGAATGTCACTCAACTGAGTACATCAAGACCTCTTGACAGAATGAACTGATCAAGAGGCATTGTAATCCTTTTGACCTCAACTTCTATAGCCTTTTGTATCTTGAAGGCATCATTCAACTAATGAACTGGTATTATCTTAGGTAATGAAGAAGAAAGAAGAAGTTCTTACATCAAAGTCACAGCTTATTCATGATCTCTAAGAAGAAGTCAAATTGATGAGACGAATTATGGAGTCCTAATAAGGATCAAAAGTGTTAAGTTCCCACTCACTTTCAATATTAAAGAATTGGTAGTCTATCGGACAACCGGAGATTATGTTCCAAGAGTGCCCACTTAGGAGTCTAACTAAGCAAGATGAGAATGTCAAATTCAACAAAGGATTTTCAAGATTCAATCCCTGAAACTTAAGACACAAGGGTTAATACTACTAGGGGTTGTTGCTAGGTTTTGCAATACTAAAAGAGACAGTACGTCAATTTGGCGGTGAAATATCTTCATCACTAGTGCTTCAACTCACTGGCATGACTTAATGTATATGCAAATTTATTTATAAATTTTCAAGTCATCACTTTCTCAATTTACCTATTTATGAACTTGTGTTATAACTTATGAAAGTATTAGTTTAAAATTTATATTGTTCCAAATTGTAAATTCCTATTTCTCATTCTAAAATATCACTTCTTTATTTTTGAAATTGATATATCATATTTCACTACATAATTGCATCAAATAGTTATATTGAAAGATCATATAGTTATTATAAAAAATAGATTAATACACAATCATTGTCATATGCAAAATCTAAAATAATAATATATTCTTAATTTTTTCTCAATTTTCTTAATCTGTTGGATCTTTTTATATATTTTTAGACTTAAAAAATTCACCACAATACAATTCGATATGGGAATGATATTCCTATACTATATAGGTTTTTCAGTAGCTTGATTTGTTCCTTGATATCGATATTCAGAACCATATTTGATATGCGGCATATTAGCCTCAAGCTAATGACAAACTGCTTTCTTGCTCTTTAATACTATTCTCATTAATTAATTATGAACTCTTTTATCTATAAAATAAGAAAAGAAAACTTTTTCAGAGCGATGATCATTTACGCCCAGGCATTAATGCCTGGGGATTTCGACCACATTTCGATGTCATCCATCCCTAGTTGCATCTATCACAACCGTCCATTTTTTAGATACTAACTGTAGCAACTGTCAGGCATTAATCTTTGAAAATTTACCTACAAGCCCCTCTGCAGCAACTGCAGCTGCAGTTAGAAATTTTCCAAAAAGAACCCCACTCTGTTATTGACCCTCTCGACCGCCCATATCTCAAATGACCATCTTTGCTCTGTCGTCTCATTCCCTTCTCCCTTAGCACTGCATGTGGTAGTGTTGTCGTTTCTCATCTTCTCTCTCATCTCATCCCCTTCTCCATTGCCACTCCCTTGGTCTCAGGTGTCTCAAATCCCACATTGGAAGCTCGCAAGGGTCTCACTTAAAGCTTGCAGTGGTCTCGAATCCGTGCTAATATGATAAAGACCATCCCCAATCACATAACTTTCCCCTCAGCAAGCTCCTCGTAGCTTCTATAATTGATGACATTTCTTTTATTCAATGTGATTGGGGTTTAAGGAATCTCTTTGGACCACACTTATATCTGAAATACTAATTGTCCAATTCAAAGCAGTTGCTGGAATCTCATGAAGTGGATGCCATTGTAAGGGTCTGTTACAAATGATACGATATTCTTAGATCGAATTTGTATCAGAGATGAGAATGTAATGATGCGTATTGAGAATGAGTAAAGTTGTATTGGAAATAGGTAAAGTTGTATTGAAAATGAAAAAAGCTGTATTAGGAATTGGAAAGCTTTATTGGGAATGGTAATACAAATTCAATAATAGAATCTCACATCATTTGGAATATGGCCTAATAAACGAAATTGTTGGAAAAATAAAAGGAGAGACAACTACTAGATGCAATGAGGTGATGACTGCTGTTACATCTCCTCATTGTATCAATTCCGGAATTTCTAATCAAATTTTTGGAGTGCTATTGTTGTTAATGTTGAATAGAGCAGGTAGCAATAGCATGGAATTGGGAAAAATTGTTGGCAGACTTAGAGGAGTGGAGTTGCTTCTCATTGCTAAATCTTGGCTGTCGAAGTGTGATGGCTAGTACAATTCAGATAATTTTGTGGCCGGATTTTTTTGCTACAAAGGATTTGTTCAACTCGTTGGAGGATTTTGGAACAAAGTAGAAGACAATGATCGTTGTTGGATTTCTCAGATAAGCTACTATAGATGGAGTTGCCTGCTGAATTGGAGATTAATGGAGAGGCAAACCACTAGTGCTAGAAGGATGACTGGCCGTTTGCATTTTAAACCTTAAAAATATTTTTTAAAAATATTAGAGGGTATTTTTGTCATTTTGCATGGATTAATGGTGTTTTTTAACACCATAATGGGGCAGGGTTTAAAATACAAAGAAACCAAAGTTTTCAAGATTTAAAATGTAAACAGCTAAATTTTGGAGTTTAAAATACAAATAGTTAAAGTTGGAGAGTTTAAAAATGTAAAAAACCCGCATTTGTCACTGCGAGAGAGAAACTCTCTCTTTTATGATCGGGCCCTTCAATAATAGTTCATTTTTAGCCTCGACTTCATCTCATTCTCAGCTTCCCCGCTTCTATGCGAGATTGAAATTGAGCACTTGTCACCGAAAGATGAGAGACTTTCCCTTTTTAACCGGGTCCTTTAATAACAATTCATCTCTGGCCTCAACTCTATCTCAGCTTCTCTAGTTCTGTGCAAAATCTTGGCATTGATCTCAAGCTCATCTCAGGTGATCAGTTGGTGTCCTGTACATTTTTCTTTTTAATCGTGGAGACTTTCAGGTTATAACTTGATCACTTGGAATATTTTCCGTATATGTTTGATTAAAGCGGCCAGTAGATAATTGGATGTGAGAAAAAGGGGTGGTTGAGAATTGCTTCCGTACATTATAGTTATTTTTATAACCCTCACACTATACATGCCACCACTCACCAGGGGAACCCGTCGAGGCAAGCAATTCTTTTTTTTTTTTTTTTTTCCGTTTGAAATGAAAAAAGAGAAAGCAATCCCTTTTTTGGTTTACAGTAATACGCGGAACTCAACATGTGTGGAAGCACGGGAAAAGTCATTTTCTTTTCTCCGTCACCATGACGCAAGACGTTAACAAAATTAAATAATTTTATTACTTTAATTTTACGTATTTACCAAATGGAAGTCATGGGTATTTTAGATTTGAATTAAACTTAATTTTCTGAAAAATAGATTTTACACGAAACGATTTAGGAGTCCGTTTGTTATTAATGAAAATGTTTCATTGAAATTTTTTTCCCTCCGCGGTACTCTATTATCCGATCATTTCTTCACATTTTTATATAATTATTTTTCTTTTTAATTATATTTTTATAGATTTGCATTTGCAAAAGTGGTAGAATTTTTGAAGCAAAAGTTTTGGGGATAGAAGTTATAACATGATGTGATATGATAGAGGTAATAAGTAGGGGTGCAACTTACGTAGATACTCATGGGTACTCTTTAACACGATCTTAAATTGAGGAGATTATTGTAGAAAATTTTATTCACGCATACGGGTAGGGTGGAAATCATTACCCAATCCCCTAAACAGGGTAAGGGTAGGATAGACATATTGAGTACCTGAAACTGACCAGGATGGGTACCTACATGGGTATTCTGATATATAAATAATTATAAATAATTTTAAATATATAATAGTTTTTATGCACTCATTTACTAATAAATTATTGTTTGTTTGATTGATTTATTTATTTTTCTATAAATTGCATAGAGTTTGTATTTGTTTTGGTGGGTGATGATGTTAATATAATTATTAACATAATTAATATGGTTATAAAGAATGTGGAAAAAATACATAAATGACAACAAAATGAAACTAATTGTAAAATATAAAATGTAAAATGTAAATAAGTATTGTTTATATTATTTAAACCAACACAAAAAAATATTTCTTTCACATACCATTTTGGTTATTGTAGGAACCGATTTGTAACTGGAACTGGAATCGACTTTATGGGTAATGGATAGGGTAGAGTATAACAGGAACTAACTCTGTAAGTAGATAGGGTAGGATAGACTTTTTAAAAATAGGGTATGAGTAGAGTATACTATTACCGAACTAAACTGACCTGCACCTCTAGTAATGATGAGGAATAAAATGTGAAAATTTAAATTGAAAAGTTTTAATTTAAGAAGTTTCATAATCCACCAAAAGCTTCCTAAAATTTTCATATAACTATTTTATCTATTTTAATATTATTTTTCTTTACTTTTCATCATTTTATATATTCTATCATATCATTTTCTCTCAATTAAAATTTTTTACTAAAAGTCTTTTAAAATTTTTTTTTATTAAATACTGAACATATTCTAGAAATGCCACTTGTTTCGCCAAATGTTTTTGTGTGCTGCTAATACTTTTGGAAGCTCTGAAAGTATTTGCCTTTCTCTAAAAGTATTGCAACTTATAGAAAATAGTATAGAAAATACTTTTGGAAGCTCTGAAAGTATTTGCGTTTCTCTAAAAGTATTGCAACTTATAGAAAATAGTCCAGTGTTAGTAAAACTTTTTGGATGTTTAGTAATTTAAATTTTATAAAGATTAAAGGATGAGGTAGAGAGTAGGAAATTGAATAATTCGTAAATTATATGATTGATATGAAAAGATAATGGTCAAGTTGGAATGAATAGGTTTGTTGATAGTAAAAATAAATAAAATATATAGATAAAAGTGAAAAAAATATTTTTTTGGAAAATTATTAATATATTTAATTTATCTATTTTAATTTTATCATTTTTACTCCACATCATTATCTTTATCATATTACATCATTTTCTTTCATTTTAAAAACTTTTACATCAAAATTTTTATCAAAATTTTTATCATTTTCCAAATATAACCCTAAATAATTGACATAAAATCCAATTCATTTACTATATTTAGCATCATTTGTTTAATTAGGAAACTAAGTTTCATCTAAATCAAATATGTATATAACCTCATTTGCTTAAAAATAAATATGTTTATATATAAGTTAGGAAAAATGATTAAATCCATGTATAACAATACAATAATATTTTATAAAATCATTTATCCTTATAACAATGATATTTTAAATGGTATAAATATTGAAAATACTACTTAAAATTATTATTCAAAATATTAAATTATTTTATTATGTTAATTTTATATATTTATAGAGGAGCGCAAATACAATGATATTAAATAAATAAAAAGTTTCAATAATAATATAAACACAATAAATAAATAGAGTAAATTTTACACTACCAAAAATAGAAAAGAGGTTTATAGTAAGCATAGCCACTTCATTCCAAAGTACCAAGGTTCGGTGCGTGCCCTCCTTGGCAATGATGTAACATGAACTTGCATATGTAAAAAGGGGCTTCAGAAGGATTCTCTCTGTGGACTTTTGTCAATAGTTGGATGGGGGGATCTGGGCGAGCAGGGGATACAAGATCAACCTTCACTTAAATAATAACCTTATTTTTTCGTTTTTATTTATGTATTTCAATTATTTTTCTTACTAATTATCTTCTATCATATCTATTTATTCAAACTTTACCCTATTGTTTTTTATCAATCACACAGCTCTAAAAAATATTTTTTTTTTTTCAAATCCCACTAAATCCCACCATTTTTAAATTACCAGACAACACCAGAGAGAGTGACTGGCGTTAGAAAGTAGCACGGAGAAGGAAGCGTGAGAAGGAAACAAAAAACGTGTAGGGAGAGAGAGAGAGCGCCTAGCACCAAGAAGGAAAGAAATGCTTAATGGCATGCTCAACAGGTTGAATAGGATCCCATGCAATGTTTCTGCAATTAAATTTGTTATTTTCTATACATTTTACCTAATTTCCATATATTATTTCCAATTCAAATATTTAAATAACTTTTTGTCATTCTCATGATGTATTTGAGAAGTGATAAAACTTTTAGATGAAATTTTTTTAAAAAACTTTCTGAATTTGATGAAAATGATGTGATATAGTAGGGGTAATGATAAAGAATAAAGAGAGAATAAAGTTAAAATAAATAGATTAGTTGTCTAACAATGATTTAAAAGTACGGTAGTTGTATAAAAATATACAAAAAAGAGAAGCGATTATGTCAGCTCGGGCTAAGTAAATGACTAGCTTAGCATTCTTCAAAAAACCCATCTAAAATACATTTTTGTTTTTTCTTCTTACATTTGTTTATCTAAGGTGTTATTTGGTAATCTATATTAGAAACATGACATAGAAAAGCATGCGAGCACTAATTCCCAAGTTCATTAATTCATCAATCAATAACCATGTTTTTACTCATTTACCATTATATTCCAATCATTTCTCTCTCCCACTACACTTCAACTACCTTATTTATTTTATGTTTACCTCTATTATTTCATATCAATTACACAATTCCAAAATATTCAATTTTTCATTTTTCACCTCATCTCACATTTCCCACAACTTTTATATTATCAAACTAGTTCTAAGTGTTTTTAACATATAAACCAAGTTTTATCATTTTTGGATATATGTATATATTTTTTTCGAGATTTTTAAATATAAGGGTATCTTTATACATAAATATTTAAAAATCTCAAAAATATATACACATCTAAAAATAGTAAAACTTAGTTTATATGCTATATACACTTAAATAAACAAAGTGTATAAGAAAAATATAAAAAAATATTTTAAATGGGTTTTTTGAAGTAGGCTGAATGAGTCATTTGGTTAGCCCGGCCTCACAAAATTGACATTTTTTTATTACAAAACATACCCTTAGTACAATTCTATCCCAAATGGTCAGCTTATTCTCTTCCAATCCAAGCTTCTTTCTCTCATCAAAATTTTTCTCTTTTTTTTCTTCTTTAAGTCTCTCTCTCTCTCTTTCTCTCTCTCTCTCATCACCTTTTTTTTTCCTTCGGACACCACAAGGGGTATTGGGTGGGCAAAAAAATATCAACCAAAACTTTTCGATTTAAAATTTTTTACTTTCCATTATTATTCTATTTTTAATTCTTTTTCACAATTTTTATATAAATTATCCTACCTTCCAACCATTTTCATACAACTACTCATATAACTAATCTATTTATTTTAAGTTTATTATCTTTACAACTAATTATTAACACTATTATATTACATTAATGCTTAAAATATGTATTAAAGGAAGACAGTTTTTAATACTTAACTTAGTTTTTTAATTTACAATATAATTTTTTATATTTCCAATACAATTTTTTTAAATTGAGCCAGTACAAATTTTTTATTCCCAATCCACATTATTATATTCTCCTCCCAAATACTGATCTACCTATTTTCAATAAGGTAAATTTAGGGTGCCTGTTTTGGAAAACCAATGCTACCATTCCAACACCACAAGTCTACGAGCGGTCCTTTCTTCCTTCCGATTAGAGATCTTATTCCCAAAATTATTTACTTGCAAATCTTTTACATGGAGGGACTAATTTAAAATTAAAAAAAAAAACATCATTAAACATCCCAAATCGCACGGCCTGTTGTTGTATTGAGAAAAACAAAGACCGATGGAGAAGAAAAAACCTAAAGCGAGAACAGAGAGGCGAGAGAGAAAGAGGAGGAAGAGAACGAGAGGGCTGGGGTGGATTTTATTTGGTAGGATTAGAAAGTTCGAAGATTTGGGTGGAAAAGCAGGAGGAAATTTGACAATAAATTTATTCTTCATTTCTCTTATTTACTGTATTTATTCCAATTTATTGTTATGATCCGGAAGTAATATAACATGAATTTGTAATGATTTTTGGTGTTAGAATTAGCAATTATAAAGCTTAATTGGGTAGGAAAAAAAATTTCATGATGATGAAATATGAACACAAACTAGAAAGATGATTTTAGGATGATATTTTATTATGAAAGAAAATAATTATTTAAAAAATTTGGGATGATGTATAAGATGGGCGTCTGTAAATAAGCATATGAGGCTTGGGAAAAATGGACGTATTGGAGGACGAAATTAAAGAATGAATTTAGAATATTATTTTAAAAATATTATTATTGTTTTTGGCATTGATTAATGTGAAAAAGACATTAGAGTCTTGCTAAGCCTCAACTTGGAGGTTTACACATTTGTGAAAAAGGCAAGTAAGATTTTGTATTTTTATTTGGATGCTTACGGGCGTTTATTTATTATGAGTTGAGATTTTTGAGAAATTTTTTTTATTGATATGTATGTTTTTCATAATTTTAATTATTTATGGCGTGTTTGTGTACAATCAAAACTTTTTAAACTAAAAATTTTTAGTTTAAAATTACTGCCTTTCATAATTATCTTTTTTTTTTAATCTTCTTATATACAATTATTCATACTTTTTAATCGTTTCTACACAACTATCCATACAACTAACCTATGTATTTCAACTTTATTTTTTTTTTACTTATCATCATTATCTCTATCATATATTATCGTTTTTTACCAATTCAAAAGCTTTTATATCAAAGATTTATAATTCAAAAGTTTTATCATTTTCTAAACACACCCTAAAATAAAAGCTTTTCCATTAAAACCTTTTTCTTTCGTAACGACTTTATTTTAAAATCACTATTTCACATCTTTGTATGTAACTATCTTAATTCGTAATCATTTCCACGAATTTTCATATATCTATCTTAACTTTGATTTTGTATTCTACATCATTACTCTCATTATATTATATTCTTTTCTCCCATTTCAAAATTTTTTACAGCAAAAGATTTTCTTTCAAAAGTTTTATTAAATGTCAAACACACTCTTAATTGAGTTGAGTAGTTTAAAAAATTATTTTGAGTTAACGATGACTTTATAATAATTTTTAAATTAATTAAATTATTCGAGTTCGATGAATATATTTTTAAAATAAGCTTATGAGCCTAGACATGATAAATGAATATATTTTTTATGTTGAACATGGTGTATGTATCATGATTCTTTGAGCATATCAAAGAATAAGAGGAGATATGGGATACTATGGTATACTTTAGAAGACGAGTATCTCTAAATAGATGTTTGGGACTTGAAACTGAAAAAGGGATGTATTTGATGATGAAATTAAGAAATGAATTTTAGAATATTATTTAAAAATATTATTATTATTTTTGATGTAGATTAAAGTAAAAGAGAAATTAGTGTCTTGTTAAGCCTCAACTTGTAGGTTTAGAAATTTTTGTAAAAAGTAAGTAAGATTTTTTTATTTTTTGAATGCTTATAGACGTTTCTTTATTACTAGCATATATATTTCGTGATGATTATATATTTTATTTGAGAATTTTGTGAAACCTTTTTCTTGATATGTATTGTTTCATAATTAATTATTTAATTGAGTTAAATGGTCTGAGAAATTATTTTGATTTAATAATAACTTTATGATAATTTTTAAATAATTAAATTATTTAAATTCAATGAATACGTTTTAGAATAAGCATACGAGTGTGGGCATAACAAATGAGTACACTTTTTATATTGAGCATGATGTATGTGTGATGACACTTCAAGTAAACTAGAGAGAAAAAAGAGGTAAGTTATACTTTGGAAGATGGGTATCTCCAAATAAGTGTTTGTGATTTGGGAATGAAAAATGGATGTATTTGAGGATGAAATTAAGAAATGAATTTTAGGATATTTTTTAAAATATTATTATATTGTTTTTGGTGCATATTAAAGTCAAAAAGACTTAGAATATTGTTAAGCCTCAACTTTGTGGTTTAGAAATTTGCTCAAAAAGCAAGCAATTTTTTTATTTTTTTAATGCTTATGAACATTTATTTATTGGGAGTTTAAATGTTTTATGCTGATTTATATATTTTATTTGAGATTTTTGTGAAAGTTTTTTCTTGATATTATGTTTTTTATAATTTTAATTATTTAATGGAGTTGAGTAGTCTGAGAAATTATTTTGAGTTGATGATGATGATATTTTTAGGTCAATTAAATTGTTTGAGTTTGATGAATACATTTTAAAATGAGCATATGAGCATTGGCATGACTAATGAGTACATTTTTATATGTTGAGCATGATGTATATATGATAATTCCTCGGCGAGCCTGAGAATAAGAGGAGTTACGGTATACTTTAGTATAACCATGTAAGGCATTTTGATGGTTATAAGTTCACTTAGATGTTGGAGTGACTCAGATGATGATGATGGATAACAACAATGAAGATAAGCATTTTGCATTACATTAATGTTTGGAGCATGGTGCTTGCATGAACATGGAATGGATGAGTATATGTATTTGTGAGGTTTTGAAAATTTGAGTTATTTCTATGAAAATGGTATTTACTTAATTTAACGCTTGAGTTTAACATTTGAGTTTTCTTATTCTCTTTCTTATCAAGTTGATGTAAACTCATGCTTTCTTATATTGATGTTTTTAGATAGAGAGATTAAGGTAGGAGTTCAACATAGGTTGGTACTTAAGCAAGAATGAAGAGAGATCATGGTTTGTGGGGTTACACATGAGTTAGCCTCTTAATTAGTATTAAAAATTAAACTTAACATTATATTTGATATATAAATAAGTGATTAGTGGAGAATTCTTTTGTAAAACTAATTTTATTATGGAGTACATGTACGGCTGATGATGATTGTGATTTGAAGAGATTTGGATGATTTATGATTTTTAGCTTCCATATTTTTATGTTATGTTTCATAATTGATTATATGATATCAGTAAGCTTGCACAGGGTGATTCCATCTACCTTTCAACTTTATCGTTATGAGAAAATGTAATGCAATGACTATTAGCTAAGGGTAGAGGTTAACTATTTAGACTCCACAAGTACAATAATAGAGAAAATGGATCTTAATTTGTTTTATGTTGACATCAACATCCACTCATTTTGTTTGATTTAACATCATATGTTTTATCATATACCGAAAGTAGTTCAATCGTAATGCTAGGTGGGCATCAACCAGAACTAGCTCAGCTAGGACAATGCTCAGCATGGCCCATTCATATGTTCGAACCCCCTTAAGGGACGATTTGACTATTTACCATTAAAAGGAAGCTTATTATCGCTCGGACTGATGGGTGAGACCGTGAGAACTTGCTGTCTCTGGTGAGCTTGCTTGTAATATAAAGATGAAATGTAATATTTTATACAACCATTAAAAAAATAAAAGGTGGGAAATGGGTAATTAAACATATATAATCATATGTAAATTATTAAACACATGGCTTAGGTCCATGAGAGGTTGGGA
The DNA here is from genome assembly GCA_035584095.1 of Annona squamosa. Classification (NCBI taxonomy): domain Eukaryota; kingdom Viridiplantae; phylum Streptophyta; class Magnoliopsida; order Magnoliales; family Annonaceae; genus Annona; species Annona squamosa. The sequence goes on along the minus strand of JAXCLR010033270.1, from coordinate 4,149 downwards.
TGGCAGCATTAGATGGTTTGCTGTGATATTTTCCAGGATATAATTTCAATTAAAATTGTTAAATGTGACAAGGGGCATATATGTGATCTGTATTGTATATGGTTTAATATTATTTTCGGGCCACATAGTATGCGAACTCTATATGAGTGTATGCGTTTCAATCTACAATACGTGGCTTAAATTACGCAAGAATATGGACGGTAACGGGTAGCAACATTCTACCTTGTTTAGGGGGGGAAAAAGGGATAGGAACGATGCCGTCGAACAAGAGTAAAAAGTCTATATACGAACAAATTAGCGATTATCGTCATAGAACAGATGTCATATTGCGATTTCGATCCCAAGAACGGATTTGATTTTTTTTTTTTTTTTTTGGCTGTGACTGTATTGATGTTGTATGCCTTGCAACTCAATCTAGATATATAGTTATATACCAGAAGAATCTGAGGATTTTATTTAATGTTTTTTACAATGACTGATTATGGCTAGAAATATATTTACAATTAATATGTTAACAGCATGTTTCTCGTGCCCTTTAATTATCATTATATTAATAATTGATTTACTATTCGATTTATATGAAATATGAGGACCTTCGGTAATGGATAAACTCGTAGCTATGAACGGTTAATAATTTTTAAAATTGTTTTTTCTTTTTAATATAATTTTTTATATCCCTACATATAAATGTATAATAATACTTCTTCGTCATCTTTTCCTTTTCTTTTCCCCCACCTAACAGATACATAACATTGGACGCCAATCTCCGGCGCCCTGGAGTAGGCAACGTTGCCTGCTCCCTGGAGCGCACACCTATTTTTTTATTTTTTTTGAAAATTTTTTCATATACTTGTTTGCCCAAGTGTATTTAATATGTGTATAAATTTTTACCATTTTTAGAAATTTTTAGATATTTATTTTTCATTTTTGAAAATTAGTGGCATTTTAGTAATTTAAAATTATCTAAAATGTCCCTGATTTTCAAAAATCAAAAATAAATATCTAAAATACTCTAAAAATGGTAAAAATTTATACGCATATTAAATACACCAATATTAACATTTTTTTAAAAAAAATTCAAAAAAAATAAAAAAATAGATATATGCATCAAAATAAAAATGCTCCCATTTGCCTACTCCCGGGGCGCAGGAGATGGTGTCCCGTAACATCATCCGGTGGAAAAGTTGAGCATAGACTCCTTAGTCAACGCTGACTGAGTTACTGTGGACTTTAATTAGCTGGGCCCCTTTAAATACACGAGCAAATGAGCAATCAAGCTGTATCGTCATTTTTCCACATATGCAGGTACGCGTCAATCAAATTGTTTGACTATTCTCCCACTCGTGTAACTAATAATCGTTATTCAATTGTAACGATCAATCGATAACAAGTACCTAATTTGTCAAGTTTTCAAACTGGAATGGTTACGCCGCTGATGGTATTATACGCCACATTTTTAATTATTCCTATGTTTTTGATTAATTATTTATTCACTTTAATTGTGTAAAAGTGCTTAGTTACATAGAACATTCATCTGCCGCGGCTGTATAGAACTCATCCTAGAATTTTTACACAACAACCCCTCGATGGAAATTTTGCAAAACACCCCTACTAATGGGACAGTTTTTTTTTGATAAATTATTACTTGGATAGTTAAAAACATAGATTTCTTGTGAAAATTGCAAAATGACTCACCTAATACTTATGGCCTAGATTAGACTGGGCCCATAGCTCAACTATTTGTCCATATCAGATGGGTCCCATGGGCCTTACCCGGCGATGGGAACAACTAGTCACTACTAGTAGCAAAGTCATTAACGGTTGTGCCTATATTGCGTCAAGACTAACCAAACCAGGCCTAGGTAGGGGCCCATGTGCGTGGCCTAAGCGGGCCTAATCCTAAGGGGGCCTAGTCAAGTTACCTTACTCCCTATGGGCATGCCATATGTCCAGTGGCTAAATTAAGAAATATCTGGAAGATGAGTTACCTGCCATAACTCCTCATTCAGAAGTTTTCACATGTCCATTATACTTCAAATTTTGAGGTGGCAAAGGAGAGGTATTTGGTCTAACCGACTCACCGCGTTACCTTACTCACCTTCTATATATAAAGATGCACCTCCCTCAAGCCAATATGAATTCTAAGGCTTTCTTAAGTACTCCCCCACCTTGTTGATTCAAAAACTCATTCTAACTTAGCCAAGGTTATTAGGCCATCTATTTTAGTCCTCATGTTGTCTGTGTCTATTTTTTTATTGTTAAACTTAAGTCGTGATGCTACCCAATGGGAATCTTAGCCTGGAATGATTATAGTCCTTACGCTAACTGAATTAGGTTGACATGCTGCCTGATTTAAGTCTTAGTTTTACTTTTGTTGTTCAATTCAAGCCTTCAAGCCCAGATTAAAAATGACAACCTCCACCTAATTTTCACCATCTAAATAATCAAATCATGTTAGATCTATACATTAGATTCTATTTTTGCTTTAGTAAGAGGCTGACATAGCCAATTTCATGACGATGTTCTGCACTTCACATTCAAAACTGCATGATCAATGAAATCTGTTATTTGGCAGTGTGACCCATGGATGTGTATTATCCAATAAAGGTAAAAGCTATTAAGAATTAAAGAGGTTATAGAAGACCTTCTTACCAAGCCAGAATTAGAGCCACGCTAGATTTATTATGATTTATGCAAGTGTAATGTCTACACTACTCAAACCAAGAAACCAAGTCACTCCATTTAGCCTTAGTATTATCTTGTCAACCTAGTCCAACCAACTTTGGATTAGTTGAGTTAAGTCTCCTAGGTAGTTGGTTTGACCTGAGACTTATCATTCAAAATTCAATTAAACTCAACTTCGCCTATAAAATGACTTCTAGTCATGTCCGAAATGCATCATCTTGTTGTATTGATCTAAAAGTCGTATGCAAAATTTATTGTTTTTCCATGTCCCCTGAGAATAATATACAAAGTGCATCGATTTATTTTGTATCTTTAAGAGCTATACGTAGTGTGCATAAAGCGTGGTAGCTTGCTATGTATGAGTCATTAGTGTAGTCAATGGGCTCCTCACAAATCTTAAATTGGGTCATCGTTAGTCGATGGACTAAGAGTAAACTCATCTGAGTCATGGTGCATGGCAACATGCATTCGTCCTTTTTCTAGTCAAGGTGCATAGCAACGTGTAATCCACTCATCTTTGTTAGTCATGTCACATTGATGATATGTGAACTAAGTCATGACACATGGCAACATATTCTCACTTCTTTTTAAGTCATAACAGGGGGCAACGTGTACTCTTTTTTCTTTTTCTTGCATCTTTGTAAGAAATAGGTTTTTCACGTGTACTTGGAAGTCATGGAAAAACTTTCAACACATTTCATTGTTATATCAATGAAAAGATATTGGTAGCAATAGACTTTAATACTTAGAGGGTCATCAACAAAATCAAATTGTTGCTCAAGTTATCGAGACATCATCGCTCCTCTCTAGAATGCCCAGGAAGAGGACTTTACATAATAGTCCCATAGAAAAGCAATTTCCCACTTAAATATGCAAGCTTCTACTTCTTTGCTATTACGATAAAGATACAAGCTCTATTGACATCACTCTCAAAAGAATGACTAGCAAAAGCAAAGAGTGAATAAAGTTGTTGCTTCAAAAGTTGTACCCAAATAAAAGCTCACTGGTGGATGGCAGCATCTGAGAAGTGTCATACAATATACCCATGTTCAATAATTTGACTCGATACCCAATCTTATCCATCCAATCAAATTGCCTTGTTTTGTAATCACAAAGAAAACTTGACTTACCACCAACTTGTCAAAGTCCCAACATGTGGTAAGTACTGGAGGTCAAAACAAAAAAGGGAAGCTAAAAGATGAATAAACTCTTTTAACATAGTGGTAGTCAAAGTAGTGAATGTCACTCAACTTAGTACATCAAGACCTCTTGAGAGAATGACACGATCAAGAGTCATTGTAATGCTTTTGACCTTAACTTCTGTAGCCTTTTGCATTATGAAGGCATTAGATCAACCCCTTCAATAATGAACTGGTATCATCTTACATAATGAAGAAGAAAGAAGAAGTTCATACATCAAAGTCACAGCTTATTCATGATCTCTAAGAAGAAATCAAATTGATG
>JAXCLR010033222.1:0-20140 GCA_035584095.1 Annona squamosa | reverse complement strand
AAGGGGTTAAGTTTTAAGTTACCGAAGAAATTTTTAAGAACCCAATTCACCCCTCCCCTCTTGGGTTTTGCCATCAACTCGGGACCAACACATAACGCTTACTCTATGATAAAAAAGCTAAACCTGAACATGCAACAAGCTGGGGAGCGTCGATTGCTGCAGCTCAATGAGTTGGACTAATTCAGAATGCAGGCATATGAGAATGCCAAGATTTATAAAGAAAAATGAAGAAATGAAATGACAAGAAGATTCCGCCACGAAGATTCGAGTCTGGTCAAAGATTCCTGCTTTTCGATTCAAGATTGAAGTTGTTTCTGGAAAAGTTCAAATCACAATGGTCGAGACTATTCATTGTGCTAAAGGCAACTAAGCAGGAAGCAGTGGATGTACTCAATGAGGCATTCGGTAGCAGTTTTATTATGAATGGGCAACGCTTAAAGTATTACATGGTAGACAATCTGCGGCGTTGCAAGGAGGTAGTGGTTTTGAAGGATTCCTAAATAGCAGGACTATCGGGTTGAGGATGTTAAACTTAGCGCTGAATGGGAGGCAACCCATTATTCATTTTTACTTATTTTTGATATGTAGAATGTTGATTTGGAGCTCAAATTTATGAAAGTCATGCTAGTAAGTAGTTGGGAGCAAAATTTCAGAAAGGTCATTGAAGAACAGTGGCGCCGTGATGATGATCCTGAGAAATCCAAAGCGCATAAATGGCACCTAGGTGCCGTAGCATCGGCGCCGAGTCGAGGACAGCGCGACTCGAACGAGCTTATAAGGCTTAGGTTAGGGTTAAAACCCTAACCCCAAGCTCTGGCGCCGTTTCTCCTCTCCATTTTTCATCTCCAAGCCTAAGCAAGAGAATTTACTCCCATTCCACTCCATTCAACTCCCACTTCATCCCCAATCTCCTCTCTATTCTATCATCTCCATTCTCCATTTCACTTCCATCTTCTTCTCATTCCAAGATTCCACTCGAATTCGCCCAAAATCAAGTTTTTCCATACCCAATCTTAAGCCACATTCCTACAATCCACTTCCCCTCTATTTCCGTCCATTTCACATCCCATTTTCATCCCTATTTTCGGTCGGTGCCGAATTTTCGAGTACAGTCGATCAGTGCCTAGGTGCCACACAGTCCGTGCCGTGACGCTAGTGCAGAGAGCTTCCTGTTTCAAAATTGTGGTTGCAAAGCTCTAAGGTAATTTCTCTTGTCCTTTGGAGTGACCTTAATGTCTTGCAAGCTACTTTGTGCTGGTTGAATGCAAGGTTGGAGTTAGGATTGAAATTTGGTGTTGGACGGAGGATTTGAGTTTGGTTTGAAGTTCATGGGTGTGCTTGCTTTATATTGGTTGTAGATTGCTGTTTAGTGGTTTATTTGAGCATAAGGGAGACATGGCCTCTTCATCTTCTGCTAACAGGAAGAAAACTTAAGATCCAGTCGAGTTCGACACTAATCGCTTTATGTCAGCCTAAGCTTTCAAGCGGTACACAGATTCCTTCAGAAGCACCATCTGATTCCTTAGAGAGGGATAAAGATCGATGCATTCTCCGATGTATTCATCAATGCCTACAATGCCCAGAGATGACAAAAGTTCCTTGCACACCCACCACTTGCCATTGTACTGGTTGTGAAAGAATTCTATGCCAATGCATTCGGGCATGATCAAGGCAGGGTTAAGGTCCGAGGAAAAAGTGTTCTCTTTCATCCTGAAGCCATCAATGCATTCTTCGAGCTACTTACTATTGATTACCTTGACTAGTACGAGGCATTATTGGAGGGAGAGGAAAGGGATATCAATACTATCACCCAAGATTGCTGTGAAAGGCCACCCACATGGAAATCAATGGGAGGACAACCAACATCCTTCAAGCGCAGAGATCTACGCTACCACGGGAAGATGTTGTTCTATTTTGTCTTGGGTAGACTTATGCCGTCGACCCACGTGAGCGAGGTGACTATGGATAGGGCACTTCTTTTGCATGCTATCTATTTTGGGATAACTATTGATGTGGGGTGGCTGCTATATACCACCAGATATGTGCTAATGCTAAGACTCCCCGAGGTAGTTACTGGTTCCCGTCACTTATAACAAGGCTATGCGAAAGGGCGGGAGTTTGATGGGAGGCGACTAAAGAAGTATTGAACTGCTAAGCCATCGTTGATGATCTATCCTTCCACACACAACCCCGAGTCAGAAATGCCACCACTCGTCCCACGATGATACCACTTGCGGGTTCCTCATCTCAACCACCATCCACCAGTGAGAGGTTGACCAACTTGAAGAAACTGATGGTGTCTCAAGCTCGGTTTTTACGGCAATCCAATCAGGCGATGGATGTCCATTTTCGCCGACTGATGGAGGAGCGACACATTGACACGACAGCTTTACCTCCATTTCCTTCGACGCCTCCTGAGTTCCGAGCCTGCTTCGGTTAGTCTTCCCAATAACAGGGTAGAAAGAGTGATCACGAGGATGATGACTCAACCGAGTCCGATACATAAGGCAGTTCCGACCCTTTCTATTTTGTTTTTCATTTTGTATTTCTTTATTAGGTTACCTTTAGTCTCATGCATTGAGGACAATGCATCTATCAAGTTTGGGGGGTGTATAATTCTCAGTCGTAAGTTTATTTTTCATGTTTTGATTAGATTGCATGTTATGTCAAATTCTTCTAATAAAAATTATCTTGTTTCAATCCATTTCGATGAACATGTGCAAGATTGAGTAAAATCTTAACTTGAAATTGAATTCATGAAAAATTGGCAATTCATATTAAGGACTATGTGTAAAAGCAAGTTGCAAGTGACATGTGAATAAATCATGAGAATTTCATAGTACATTGTTCTAATTCAAGTCCATGTTAATTTTTCAACTGAAATGATAAGAACTAAGTTAAATAAATATTAACCATATGCTTTAAGGAAATTAATGGTCTTAGAAATGGTAACACTTCACAAAAGTTTCTAATAAGATCTAAAATGGGTTAACTTGCATGTTTAGTATCCCTATCAAGTTATTGGAATAGTAAAATGTGGTGATTGACCTAAGCTGAGTAATTGGGACTTCACATCAACAAACGTCAAGGTTCTCGTAAAAAAGCAAAGGAAACTCACAGTAATAACGCATTAAAAAAAACTCTTCCAAGATCCCTGAAATATGGTGAGGGGAGCCAAAAAATCAAACAAAAAGATAAAACAGATATTCAAATATCCTGAAATATGATGAAGAGAGTCTTCCAATAAGTTTTGGAGAGGGAATAATATGCAGTTAAGTAAAATGGAATCCAGTGAAATATTATCATTCTCTTTAACCAGAAAATTCTGCTTAAACCTTGGGCCACCTGTTTTGTATTGATTTTCTAACCAATTTCATTTGATTAAGAGGAAGATTAGTATGATGGAATTACTACTTTGTACTAGAAATACTGCCATCTACATGTAACTTGGTTCGAGAATGAAAAAATAAAAATACATATCCTATTTTGAGAGATGAATGATTTTTCAAGTTAGGATTACTCTTGATCTTGTCGAACAGAGAAATTTAATTGTCAGAAGTATAATGGGAATCAAGTTATGTTGACAGAGTCCAATTTCATTCATTCATTCATTATGTTTATATGCGTTGCTCGAGGACCAACAACATTTAAGTTTGGGGGTGTATCATGACCTATTTTAGACTATTTTGTGTGTTAGTACAAGAAACTGTAGTTAGTTTGCATTTATTTAGCTTAATTTTCACTCATTTTGCATTTTAAGAGCATTATGTAATTTTTATGTATTTTTAGTATAAAATAGGCATTTTTAGTCAATTTATTTAGTGTCAATCATTTTTGCAGGAAGGACGGACAATTACAGGCATGCAAGCGAGTCGAATTAAGAACGGAACTAAGTGAAGAAGTAGGTGGGCTGGCGCCTAGGCGCCACCCTACATGCCTTAGTCAGAAGTTCCAGCACCTCACATGGTAAATGCTTCCAGTGAGTTGGCACCTAGGCACCAGCGTAAGGTGCCTAGGCGCTGCTACACTAGCATACAGACGCATTCTGAGAAGTTTCCAAGTTGCAAAGCTTTTAGAGAGTTGGCACCCATGCGCCGGCTTGGGGCACCTAGGCGCTACTTCAATAGTATACAGAGGCATCTCGAAGAGTTTCGAAGTTACGTAGCATCTAGGGAGTTGGCGCTCAGGCACCAACCAGGGGCGCCTAGGTGCATTGGCAAATCTACACACTTGCATTTCTACACATGTGCCGTACGAGTTAAGTGATTTAAATAGAAATCTAGGGATTCGTGCATGGGAGAGAGCCAATGGAGCAGTCGCACAGAGAAGGAACAAAACTTGTTTCAAGCGCAATATGAAGAGGAGATTCGATCTTATTGGTGGAAGCTTTGGAGATTCAGTTTTCTCTTTCTTATTCTATTTTCTTTTCTCTGTTTCCTTGGAATACTTTGATTTTGGATGTAATGGATTTTGATATCATGTCTTTGAGTTAAACTTCCATAGATGGGTAGTTAAAATGAATTAATATCTAACTATACTATTTTGGTTCTTTAAGATTCAGAAATGAATATTTGATTTCTATATAATTGTGCGATGTGGATTTACCCTTGCATATGTTGTCTAATTTTTTTTACAAGATTAGCTACCGTGTAAGATAATTTAATTGCATGATTAATCATTGAAAAAGGCAGATCCCTGCGAGATCCATGTGTAGGGCATAGGTTTCGTTTTTGTTAAGGGGAGTTATTTAATAGATGGGTAGTCATGGACAAGTTATGTATCTATCAATTCTATTTTATTTAATTGCATGGGAATGTAGCGATTGAATGTGGTATAATTAGTTTTATATGCGTTGGAAGATGTATATATATATATATATATATAAAGACAATTGAACTTGGACTAGTAAATTCCTGTACAATCTAATGAAAAGGAACCAATGCGATATAGTTTAGATTCAAGGATTCCCAACTATCCCATCTGTCATCCCAATTGATAATTTTCTTTTCGCATTCCAGCTGTCCCATGAAACTCTTTTATATTTCTTTTATGCATTTGGTGGTTTCTTTCTTAATTATGAAATTCCTTTTCTACTCACTAAAAGTAATTAAACTAATTAATAATCTTAGTTAGAACATATTCTTGTGGAAATGATACTTAACTCACTCTTTATTACTTGATCGGCTTGTATACTTGCGTTACAACGAGCATTTTAATTAGACATATACGCAACTCATTAGGTTCAAATATATTAAGGGGGCAATTGAAAAAAAATGTCACGTTAAAACTTTTCACTCTTCACAACTATCATATTTTTTAATTATTTTTTTACATTTTCCTATACAACTATCCTATTTTTCAATTATTTCTACACAACTATCCACACAACTAACCTATTTATTTTAACTTTATACTCTTTACTACTCATCATTACCCCTATCATATCACATCATTTGACAATTTTTACTTTACAAAACTTTTCATCAAAAGTTTTATTCATTACCAAACACACCCTAAGTGTTTCTTTTAACTGGTTGTTCAAAGTTTAGAGTTATATTATTTGTTGTATCTATAAATGATTCTATATGCTTAGTTCTTTGTTTAATTATAATTTTAGGTTGATTATTCTCAATTTTTTGTCCTCAAGGAAGAGTAATATCTGATCATATAATCTTTTTAGGTTCTATCCTTTTATGTATAGGGTTTGCAATAAAATATGGGGTTGCTTCCTTTTCATGTGCTACTAATGATTTAGATATTAAAATTTTCATGACCTTATAGTATATTTTATATTGTATAAATCAAAGATCCACTTCTCATATTAAAACCTTGTGTTTGAATAAGTAAAAATAAAGTATCTAATATATATATATATATATATATATAACTTAGGAAGATTAATAGAAAATTTTAGAATATTATCAAAATATACTGGCCTAGCATGTAACAAGGTTTGAATAATTTCTAATATAGATTCAAAAAATTTATTATTTCTATTTTCCTTTAGACATGCTAGTATATAAGCATGTAATCCAGCTCTTACCAATAGTGGAACAACCACTTGAATAAGTCCAAAATAAAAAAAATTGAATTTTTACTACGTAAATTTTTAATAGTTTTTTTTTTGTAATAATTGTATTTGATGAGATCTTTCTTCGAATTTTAGTATGGTTTTTAGGGTTTTGATTCTATACTTTGTTTTATAATCAAAAGCGCCTATTTTGTAAATTTCTTTAATAGGTACTTTTAGAAAATTTTCAATTTTGAATAAAATTTTTAAATATTTTCATAGGCTTCTTCTGTCATATGTTGAATTTCATTAAGTTTAATGAGATAATTTCTGTGTTGGCTTCAAATGATGAGGATGATCTTGAGAACATTTGTCAAATAGTTACCATGATTTCACAATCAATGTCTTAACAATCAAATACTCGTAACGCTTTCAAGCAACATGAGATTATGGTAGATTGAGAGACTTCATGAAAGTAAGTTTTTTGAATGTTTCAAAATCCATCCTTAATATGGCTTTAATACCAGATTATCCCTAGAGGATTTCAACTTGCCACTCAATTTGATCAATAGAGCCTATACTCTTCTTAGAACATGATTAATTCAATAACTTGTTTAATATTTTGAAAACTATGTGAGATCCTTTTGGCTTGATCTAAAAGATTTTGAATTCTTGCTCTTTCTCATTTAAGCAGATTTAATTCTTTCTTTAATTCTTTTAAACAAACCGGCACTTATAATTTCAACCAAGTAGTAATTAATTTTTTTTCAATTTCTCCGATACATGCCTCGGTCTAGTTTAAAGTATTTTCATGAAAACAATTCTCATAAGATTTTATCATTAGATATTCTAGTAGGATTTGAGCAATACTTCTTCTAAGAGTATCTCTTTCTCATTTAGCTAAAGATAAATTCTTCTGTAAATTCTAAGTTGTGGAGACATAGTAAAGATAAAGATAAAAATTAGAAATAAAATTTGTGTTGATAGATGAGACTCAGGATTTACAGCTTACAACAGTAGAGACAACGTTTAGGGTAGGCACACTTAGATAAAACATTCACCCAAAGCTTGTTAGAAATCACTCAAAGCTTACAACCATGTGAGGGCTCAAAGATTCTTCAATGTCTCTTTGCAACACCCATGACTTATTTATAGACAGTGTCTGGGAGGACTTCTAGATGGTTGGAGTCTTGGGTGGACTTTTGAAGGGTTTATATCTGGAGGATAATGTTGATGGAACATTAGTGGTGGTGTGTCTTTTTTTGGATTTGTTGGACTTATATATATAATAATTATATATATGCTATCATAAATAGTAACGTAAAATTATAAAGTAATCTCATAAGATTTATGGGACCAAATTATCTAATAAAGTATAGGTCTTCCATACGTAGATTTATTATTGCCTATTTTTTAATTTTTATTTTTATGATGGGCTAAATTAAAAATTTGAAAGATGGGTACGCTATTATACGGTTGTGGTCCCCAGGTTATGCATTTTTAGGGTATCTTTTTTTATCCATCATTGGAAAATATGAGCTACATTCTCTAGAAAATCCTAGGATATTAACTTGGAAGACTTAGAAATCACAAGATTCAACAACAATTGCTCCTATGAATTCAAATACTCTTCCACTGATGATTTATATTTCTTAGTGATTTAGTATAGAGGATCCTAGGGTGATTAATGGTTTTAATCAATAAGATTTTTCTAACAAGTGGTATTAGAGCCATTTTCATGTTTAAATCATTTAGAAAAATTTGATTTAACTTTTTGATCTCATAATTGTTTTTTGGCATGATTTTGGATGTATATACATGTTGTTAAATTCTTTGCTTTGAATTTAATTCTGGTCTAATTAAAACCACAAAATCATGTCATGCCAGTAGTTAGATTAGGATTCATGCCATGAATGCAAAGGGTATAAATCCATGGTTGGACGTCAAGTTTCCTACTCCAATTGAATTTGTTTCTTATTCAATTTGAACACCAAATTTATTCTAATTGGATTCAGTCAACTAATATATATATATATATATTATATGTGCTGGTTGAAATTATTCAATATTATTTTTCTATGGGGATTGCTGAATTCTGTTTGAATAGGTTTTCAAACCCACGATACACTACCTAGAACCAAGAACATCATAATTCAGAATGTCTGTTATTGAATACATATTGGATGGTGTTTTGAATTAGCTAGATGTCACCTATTTTCCTCTCCTCCTTTTTCACAGAACTTAATAAAAAATCAACATATAAAAAAACATCATTGCCGTCCGCAACATTGTCACTGCCTGCATGATCCATTTGCCGATCTAGGTTTTCGGCACCAACGATGAGTAGTGGTAGTGGGGTGGGGCGCTGCTAGCAGCAATGGTGCTGGGCAGCTCCTTGCGGGCGACTGATAAAGCTAGGGTTTCACAGTTTTGGGGAAGAAGATGAGAGTTTTGCACAAAACCCCCTGGCCATGAAAGAAATTGCAAAAAAATCCTTAATCAGATATGTTTTTGGGAAAGGGCCCCCTTTTTGTCTCTTATGAGTTGGGTTTGGATTTGGGTTTGTGCCCAAGCTTACGAGTTCAATCTCTAGTGGACCCAAAGCCAGCCCTTGTGCTCTTGGGCAAGCCTGCTTCACAGGCCCAGGCGAAAGCAGCCCAATTCCTAAGCCTAAGCACAAGTTAGCCCAATCAGGCTTTAACCCAACCTTAGCCCATGTCCAGCCAGGCTCAGTCAACTCTCACCTTTACGCTTGGCTGATCTCAAACCCATCCTTGACCTAATTAGTAAGGCCTAATTTTTATAAGCCCAAGGGGGTCCAATCTAGCTCAACCGAGCCTAGCCTGTTCAAATTTTGACATGCTGGACACATGGCCTATTTTGAGCCATTAGAAATGTATTGCACATATTTTTTTACCTCGTTATCCGATTTGGATGATCCAATAGTGGTTTTTTATGTCTTTAGGCATTTTGGATGAAATGGAAGAGTTGAATTAAGTCAAATAGGTCCAGAAATATTAATTTTGTGAATTTTATATAAATGCATGCAATTTTTGAATTATATGTGCAATTAATTTATATGGTTAGTTTATAAAAATTTAAAAGCAATTTGTGAATAATTTTCATGCATTTATGTTTTGTTGCTTTCTATTAAAATGTTAAATTAACTTATTTTCATGCAAAATTAAATTTTGGATCTTTGGAATTTAAAATTTAAATAATGGCATAAATGTTCTTTATGAATTTTTGATGTTTTAAAATAAATTAATTAAAACAACATGTTGCCAAAGTAGCCTATCATGTGTAGGTTAATTTATTTTTTGAAATATTAAAATGATTGTGTAAGTGTAATTGATGCGAATATTAATCAGCCCAAAGGAAGGTTAATTTTTGGCCGAATTATTGAAATTTAAGGCAAATTAAGCACAATCCATATTTTGGTGATTAACAACTCAATTTGAGAAATATTTAAGTACTAATGAGGTTGCTAAGTGTTGCAATGGTTTATAAAATCAAGATTCAAAAGATAACAGGTCAAGTCATAACCCTAAGTTGATTCAACCATCGACTTAGGCCAAGATGATACCTAAGTCAACTCCGGATTCGACTTCAAGTGATATAAAATCGACGAAGTTGAAATTGGGACTCGGAGATAGGTGAAGTCGCAATTGAAGTCGACTCTGCTTGCGACTTTGGTGAAGTTGACTCTATATGCCACTTAGGTGAAGTCGCAATTTCAAGTTGACTTCGTATGCGACTTGGGTATGACTTTGTTGAAGGTTTTCTAATATGAGATTTAAGTCGCTCTCCAAGTCGACTCCATATGCAACTTAGGTGAAGTCGCATATCAAATCGACTTGACTATGCTACTTGGAAAAAGACAAAGTTCAAGTTGACCTAAGCCTACAACTAAAGTATGTGGCCACCTTATAATGAATTCAGAAACATCTTATTAAATAATGTACAACAAGGTCAAGAAGAAATAATCACCGCGAATGAAGGTCACAAGAAAGAATCCTTCAAGAGATTAGGGTATTGACTGAATTAAGCAAAACAATACATATCAAGGACATCTAATGAAGATCAAGATAAGAAAAGGGATATCCACAATAAAAAGATCACTTGCAAGACCTTGAAGTTCCAATATGATCTATGGCTGGTGAAGTCGCATCCGAAGTCGACTCTATTGATCATATGCTTGCTTTAAGAAAGATTAATTTGATTTTGATAATTAATAAATAATTAAAATATTATTAAAAAGGTTTTAATAAATTTGTGTAAGTGTGCTTAGATATTTTTCTCTAATTATGTATATGAAAATGAAAATGTGAAATAATTTAAGTTTCAAGAGCTCAAGTTCATGAATAGCAAGTTCAGCAAAATGAAATCTAGTCCAAGTTGACGTCACTTGCGACTCGGGTGAAGTCTCAACCCAAGTCGACTTCACTTGTGACTTGGGTGAAATCTCAACCCTCGTGGACTTTCCCTGCAACTTTGAACAAAAAATTCTAGACAGTAAGTAGATAGCAAGTTTTAACAAAGCGAAGTTGCAACCCAAGTCGAATTTACCCATCCTAAGTTGACTCCACTTGCGATTTCAACCTATAGTGGTTGGAAATTTGAACGTTAGAACATTAGACACACGTCAATTTCTACTCCAACGGCTAGATCTTTTTTCTCTATAAATATCATTGAAGTATGAGTATGAATAAGAAGAGAAAAAGGAAAGAAAGAGAGATGAACTTACACCTTCCATTATTTAAGAGTGATGAAATCATTTGAACAACTATTGAAGCTTCAAATGCTACTACTCAAGTGTGATTACAAGATCATCTTCTTCACATCATAAGGAGCTTCTGGAGCTGATTGATTACGCATTGTAAAGTGTAAATTCTCTTTTATCTATTTTCTTTTGTGTTGTTACCTTAGATCGGTGTTGGAGACCGAATTTAAGAAGAAGCAAAATAGGAAGTTGGTTTGATTTTGTCTCACTAACGGGTTTTGCTTGATTGGTTTGATTTTGTCTCATCAACAAATCAAACTTGGTTATTTAGAGTTGGTCTCACCAACAAGTGACTATTGTATATGCCCCATAGAGCTGAAATCTAAAGGAGAGTGGGTGCTCTAGATTGTATTGAATATATAATAGTAGAACCCAAGACACAACGGGTGTGTACTTGGAAGAGTAGAGTAGGGGAAGGTTGCCCGAACCACTATATATTGTTGTCTCTTATTTGGTTTGATTGTCTGCATTTTATATTTTATTTGCACCCTCTCATTCTATTTCATTGCATGTTTTATTAAGGGGATTAAACTTACAAGGGACTAAGCTTCTAATTACGAAAAGAATTTTTAAGAAGCCAATTCACCCATCCTCTCTTGGGTTTTGCCATAAACTCAGAACCAATAAGTGGTATCAAAGCAGGCCGCTATCTTATTTGAGGTGATCTCTTCTATATATCTATGACAACCTACTTAACTTCTGTACCTATATTTGTCGAGGGCCAATCATTTTTAAGCTACCTCTATTTGATGACAATAATTTTATTTATTGGAAGTTGAGGATAAAACAACTCATTATGACAATTAATATGGATTCTTGTATAGTCATACAAGATGGCATTGCATTACCAAAAGGGGACAAGGCGTCCACTTGGACAAAAGAAGAAACGATGTCCGTCTAAAGTAATGCAAAAGCTATGAACTTCTTATTTTGTGCGTTAACTGTTGCAGAATTTGATAGAGTTTCTTCATGCATAATAGCTAAAGAGATATGAAATAAATTAGTGTCTATTTATGAGGGTTCCTCCCAAGTAAAGAGAACTAAAAGGAATATCCTTATTGGTGATTTTGAAAGATTTCAAATGTTAGATGGTGAACCTATTTCAGAAATGTATGCTAGGTTTTTTAAAATACTAACGCTCTTAAAGGACTAAAAAAGCAAATTTCTAAAAGTGAGCAGGTTATGAAGATACTTAGAGCATTGCCAAACTCGTGGAATCAAAAAGTCATAGATATTGAGGAGACAAAGGACTTAAAAAAGCTCAAAGTAGATGACTTAATTAGCTCATTCATGTCTCATGAGCTCATCAAAAATAAGAAAGAAGAATCTTGCAGAAGTAGAAAGTTTATTGCATTCAAAAGCATGAAAGAGAGCTCAAGTGAATTCACATCAAGCTCATAATCCAACATGAAGAGAAACAAATATTCCAACTCATATAAGAAAATGAAGGATAGTAGAAAGAAATTTTCAAAATATTATAAATGTGGTGGTGTTGGACATATACAAATCAAATGTACAACACCGGATGAATTAAAAATTCAAAATAAGAAAATTTTTTCAAAGAGAAAGGCTAGAAGAATGCTTACAAAGGAATATAATACCTTAAGCTCTAGCACTTCATCAAGTAAAGGAGAAGATGCAGCAAATTGGACAAGAGTTTGTTGCATGGCCATTGTAGAAGATGAAATGGAAAGTTGCCAAAAATTTGAAGAGAAAAATGATGATATAAGAAAAATTCAACTACCAACATTGGATGAATCTATGGATATCGAGATTAGCACATTCAATTCCTATTGCATTTCATCTTCTAGTGTTTGCTCTAGATGTGATGAGTTAAATGATTTACAACAAACTTATGACTCACTATTTGGTGAATTTAAAAGCCCTAGTATCAAATATGCTAAAAAAAAGCAATTCAATACAACTACCATTGCAAATAGAATGTTAGCGGAAGAGAATGCATCATTGCAAAATGATATAAATGCCTTGAAAAATGAAGTAGAGGTATTAAAAAAGGAGAACCAAAATTTGAAAGATTCATTGACTAAGTTCTCCAACTCGTGAGAAAATGCGCAGAAATTTCTGAAAATGACCACTCAAGTTGATAAGAGAGGTCTTAGAGATGTAAAACACATTAATGTCAAATTAAATAAAACAAATGCTCCCATTTGGATTAAGGCTTCTAGTACATCATACGTGAGGGGATGAATTTTTTACAATAAGAAGCTTGTTGATAAATCATGGATAAAAATGCTTACTTGGCAACCAAAGAGCTATCAAGATACTCCAACCTATGCTAGAATTACTTATCATTATTGTAATAATTTCGGACACAAAATATATCAATGCAAGACAAGAAAAATAATTTATAATGGAGTTAAACTAGTTTAGATGCCAAAGATACATATCTCAGGTGGAACCAAGTCTTTTTGAGTTCCTAGGTTTTATGGTACTAATATTCATGGATCCATAACATGGGTACCAAAAGGAAGGAAAATATTATATTTGTAATGCAGATTTTATTTCAAACAAATGCAAAATCATTCACGAGATGAAGGAGCATGAATTGCAAAAGAAAGGGGGAGCTGAGTAAAATATTGATAACTCTCATCAAAGGCAAGTGAATGTATGTTACTCTTATAGCCCCTTCTATATAAAAGCATTAGTAAATAAGTTAGGTTACATGGTCATATTGTAGATCATATGCTTGTAACTCAAAATGAATAATTTGAATGACGAAAAAAAATATTTAATAGAAGATTTGTATACATGAAATGAACTTCTGTACCCCATATGTACTACTACTGTTAATTCATTTTAAGCCTTACCTTTTATATTGATTGACAAAAAGAGGGAGAAAATAGTATAAAATATCTAAAGAAGAGAATAATATTGCATATAACTCAGGGGGAGAACTATTTCCATGAATAATGGGAGAGCACAATTATTTCCATGAATAGTAGGAGAGCACATTTATATGAAAAAGTATTTTGAAATTAATGCAAATATCATTTTCAATTTTGGGCTTATTGATGAGAATCACGATATTTATGTTGACATATCTATTATTTATTTGAGAAGGGAAGATATTTTAATTAAGTTTTGTCAATCATAAAAAAGGGGGAGATTGTTGATCATATGCTTGCTTTAATAAAGATTAATTTGATTTTAATGATTAACAAATAATTGAAATATCATTAAAAAGGTTCTAATAAATTTGTGTAAGTGTGCTTACATATTTTTTCTCTAATTATGTGTATGAAAATGAAAATAAAAATGTGAAATAATTTAAGTTTCAAGAGCTCAAGTTCGTGAATAGCAAGTTCAGCCCAAGTCTACTTCACTTGCGACTTGAGTGAAGTCTCAACCCAAGTCGACTTCGCCCGCAACTGTAGACAGACAACAAAGTGAAGTCTCAACCCAAGTTGACTTCACTTGCGACTTGGGTAAAGTCTCAACCTAAGTGAACTTTACCTGCAACTTCGAAAGAAAATTCTTGACAGCAAGTAGACAACAAATTTTAACAAAGCGAAGTTACAACCCAAGTCGACTTCACCCCATCCCAAGTCGACTCCACTCATCCCAAGTCGACTCCACTTACGACTTCAACCTATAACGGTCGAAAATTCGAACATTGAAACATTAGACACACTTCAATTTCCACTCCAATGGCTAGATCTTTTTCCTGTATAAATATCACTGAAGTATGAACATGAACAAGAAGAGAAAAAGGAAAGAAAGAGGAGATGAGCTTACACTTTCTATTATTCAAGAGTGATGCAATCATTTGAACAACTATTAAAGCTTCAAGTACTGCAAGTGATGAAATCACCCAAATGGCATGACATTTTATTCATAATAACCAAAAGGAATAGTAAAAATAGTTTTACATTGATCTTTTTTGACTATTTGTGTTTACTAATATTTAGACTTTAAATGGAATTTTGAGAATACTTTTGCTTTAATAATTTTTTTAAATGAGTTTTGCTTATTAGGCAAATGATAGCAAATCCATTATAATATTTTGTTTGGTCACCTATAATTTATAACTAATTTTGTAGCTCTTCTTTCAATCTTAGTAGCATTATTGATGTAAAAGGTAGTGTGACTCTAAGGAAATTTACTTGGTCCTATTATTTTAATAATTTCGTGTTTATTTAAATAGGTCTAGCCTCAATTAGAATTTAAGAATGATTAAATTTTTTAATATATAGTAATGATATAATATGTTTCTTTATATTCCAAAAAGCATTCAGAAGGTAACTTTTTAGAAGGTAGTCTATTTTGGGCCATTGTCTGAATGTACCAAGCTCGCCTTGGAAAGAATGATACTAATTTTTTTCCATCATACTGCAAATGATTTGTCTTTTTTACGCCAAATTGGGTAAAATTTATTTTCGAGTACAAATTACATAAATATTTTTTTATTATTTTTAAATATAAATGAAATTAAAGAAACGATAATTTAAATCATTTTAAAATTTTGGACAATGCTTCGTTGGATAATTTAAAGTTTAGTTCCACTTTTTTGATAATTACATCAGTTACCCATGTATTAAGAAAGTCAATAATTACGTTCCTTAAATAATTAGTTCCCCTTTTATTTACTTTAACTTTGTTGGAAACATGTGGAAAAATAAGCCAAGTTTATGTTTTGATGATTAATAAATTAATTTGAGTAAGTTTTGGTTACTAACATATTTGTGAAGATGTTTAAAGGATATACAAATGAAGAAAATGAAGCATGACAAGTCAAGCTGATTTCCAAGTCGACTCAGGCTTTGACTTAAGCCAAGTCGATCCCAAGTCAACTCAAGAAGCGACTTCAAGCGTCGTTTTTGTCCAGAGTTGAAATCGAGGAGCAAAGCTGCCAAAGTCGCATCCCAAGTCAACTTCGCTTGCAACTTGAGGTGAAGTCGCAGACCAAGTTGACTCCAGTAGCGACTTCTAGGCGTCATTTTTGTCTAGAGTTAAAATCGAGGAATAAAGCTGCTGAAGTCGCATCCCAAGTCGACTCCGCATGCGACTTGAGTGAAGTCGCAGGCCAAGTCAACTTTAACTTCGGGTTCAGTGCAGAAATTGACGAACGAGTTAACTTATTGATAGATTCAAGAGAAGATGAAGGCCAAAGACGACTCAAACACTCAAAAGAAGAAATGAAGATCAAAGCAAGAAAGGTTGCATGAATCCATCATGTTGGATTATGAACATATATTTGACATCATTAGACATGCTAAGATTCATGTGTATGCTCAAGATTAAAAGATTCAAAGTTTGCAAGACACGGAGCTAAAGGACATCAAGCTAGAATAATTATACTGAGTTCTAAGAGATAAAATCAAAGGAAGAACAACCAAAACATGAAAATATTCAAGCAAGCAAAGCATTTCAAAGATTTCAAGTTTAACTAGCAAGCTAAAGGAGTGAAGTCGCGCATGAAGTCGACTTCACCTTCGACTTGGGTCAAGTTGAGGACCAAGTCGACTCGGAATGGAACTTGAAGAAGTTGTGAACAAGCGAAGTTGCACCCGAAGTCGACTACATCTGCGACTTGGGTGAAGTTGCATACGAAGTCGACTCCACCTACGACTTGGGTCGCAACGGTCAAAAAAATTTCGAACGTTGGCGCATTAAATGCGCTCCACCTACTTCCAAACGTTCGGATTCCCTCAACAATTATAAAAGACATTCAATATGAACGAGGAGGACAACTGAGAATTTATTGAATGAGCATAACTCCCATATTCAAGAGCATTAAGTGATCAAGCTATCATATAGAAGAACTTTATTTCCAAATTGCCAAGGGCTGCTTGCTAAATCATTAAGCCTACACTACAAGTTTTTTTCTGTGCCAAATCTGCCTCTACACAACAGTAAAGAGTAGAAACTCTCTTTTATTTTTCTTATTGTATTGAACTTGATTTAATTTGGGTAACTAAGATCAAGTATAAGCAAAGTAGTGTGTGATTAGAGTGGAACTTGTCACCTACTTATGCTGTGAATTGTTGATGCCCCCTAGAGCTGGAATCTAGAAGAGAGCAATGAATCTAGTTGTATTTGTGAAATACATAGTGGAACCCAAGTCACAAGAGGTGTGAGCTTGGAAGAGTGGAGTAGAAAAGGTTGTCCGAACCACTATAAAATCTTGCTTATTGATTTTTGTTTCTGCTCTTTGCACTATTTTGCTTTCCTTATATTTCTTCATAAAAGGGGACTAGATTAATCCGGGGTAAAATTTCTATTTAAGTTGAAAATTTTTAATTACCCAATTCACCCCTCCCCTTTTGGATAATTGCCATTCACTTGGGACCGATAAACTCCATTTGATTTTTCACTAATGATGAAAAAAAATCTTCTTTATCCATTATATTTAATGATTAATTCCAAATATATCCATAATTATAATTAAAATTAAATATATGACAAAAAAATAGCTCAAATGACCAAAGCCGTTAGATTTAGATAACATTGTAAAACTTTTTAAAATGATAAAAATATCTATCATTCCTTTTAAAGGAACAATAATTGCTCATAGAGGTGATTGACCAACTTTTATTTTGTGTTTTTATATTATTTTATTAAAATTTTTTACAATATTAATTAGAGTAGCTTCCTTTTACTTTGAGCAGAGAGTATTGTAATTTCACGTCACTTTTAACATTAGTTTTAACAATGTTATCCTACTTGAAATTAGGGTTAAAATATGTGATTATGTATATTACTTTTATACATGTGTGGTTATATATATAAGGGCTTTCTCAAATATACCAACTATACTTAAACCTAATTCCAAATATACCCATTGTGTTTGTAGTTAATCCCAAAAACACTTACGCCGTTAATTAATATGTGAAATTACTAATGTGCCTATAAAATTTTGGACGTAATTGAAAATTTGAATGTTATAACCTACCAATGCTCTAATTGCATCTGAGTTCAAAATTTGGGGAGCACTAATTTTATTTTTTATATTTTATTTCATTTTTGTTATTTTATAATAGGGATATTTTGGGCATTTATAAAAATTTAACTATCGATTTTTAATGGAATGAGAATTTTTGGGATTAATCACAAACATAATAGGTATATCTGGAATTTTAAAAATGTAATGGGTATATTTATAATTGAGGTCAAACGTAGCGGACATATTTGAAAAACAAGAATACTTTTATGAAACCGGGTTTTATAGAAGTGATTTTATGAAACCCTTTTCATTTTTGACATGCTAATCCTTGATAGAAAATTCAACCTATTTATTATATTTAACACCATTTGTTTATCTAAGAGACTAAGTTTTATCTAAATCAAGTATAAACATGGATCACATTTGCTCCAAAATATGTATATTCATATGTAAATTATGAAAAATGCTTAGATCTATTCAAACATGTATTAGAATGTAATAATACTTTATCGGATCATTTATCTACATATTATCAATATTTTAGATAGTTTAGATGTTGAAAAAACTACTTTAAAGTTGATATTTTTATGTCGAACTATTTTATTACGTTGATTTTATACATTATAGATTGGACCCATATACAATAAAATTAAAAAATATAAGAGTTTTCAAGATATCATAAATGATTCTAAATATAATGGATAAAATAAATTTTCTATCAACAATCAAAATTTAAAAAATGAATGGGGTTTCATAGAAGAGGGGTTTCATGGAATCGTCCTCGTTTGGAAAAATCCCTATATATAAATATAGATATCAGTTGTGGTCATATTTAGAATTAACTTAAAAAGAAGTGATTCTATTAAGCCGAATTAAGCAAATGTCCCACTTAAACCATGACAAAAAATGTATTTAGAACATTCTTTTATTTTTCTTCGTATACTTGTTTATCTATGATTGAAAAGTTTTAGGATATGTTTGTTTAATATAAAAAATTTTCAAACAAAAACTTTTCCATATAAATTTTTTTAATATCTACAACTACCTTATTTTAATCATTTTTTCATATTTTTCTATATAATTACTCTGCTTTTGAATTATTTTTAACTACTCATACAACTAATCTATTTATTTTTACTTTATTCTCTTTATTCCTCATTATTACCTCTATCATATTATATTTCTCAATTCAGAAACTTTTATACCAAAGATTTTTCATCCTTTTATCACTTCCTAAACACATATATACATTAAAACTAATCAAACACCTTTACTTTTGTCGGAATCTTTATCTAATGTTTATCACGAACAAACTATTTTTTCAAGCTAGGTAATAAGAACGCTACTTTGACCCACTATCTAAATCTCTTGCTCACACTATTCTATACATGCGCTCTTGTCAGCTGTCACTTGGGTTTGCAAGCTCTAACACTAACAGACTATTTCGATCTCTCGAGGAGTGTAAAAATTGTTCTTATTCGAGTACTACAGATTCCAGATCACGTGAAGTAAGATGGACGGTCCAAAATCGATATATAACTTAACAATCTTCACATATGTCACAGGGCCTAGAATTTTACTTATTTTTTTAAAGATCAAATTTTTACTAATTAAATGGTAAAAAATGGAGCAAAAATTTCAGTGTTTCCACAAACAGAGCCAAGCCTAGGCCTCTGGCTATTTTGCATCTTGCCTCTGCCGACGGCGAATATTCAATGGAGTAGCCAACTCTACTGAGGTAGAACTTGTCTCACTAATATAAGAAGAAGAAGAACAAGAGTTGCCAACTATACTGAAGCAGAACATATCTCGCTAATATAAGAAGAATATTCAATGGAGTGGCCAACCATACCGAGGCAGAACATATCTCACTAATAGAAGAAGAAGAATATTTTACTAATTTAGGGGGTGTTTATTTATCCCATAAACTTTTCAAATTAAGGATATGTTTGGTTGAATTAAAAAAAACTTTTCAATAGAAAATTTTTCACTATCTATAATTATTCTATTTTTTTAATTTTTGTACATTTTTGTATACAAACTACCATACTATTTAATTACTTCTACGTAACTACCCATACAGATAACTTATCTATTTCTGTTGGTCCCGAGTTAATGGCAAAACCCAAGAGTGGAGGGGTGAATCGGGTTCTTAAAAATTCTTCGGTAAATTAAAACTTAACCCCTTGAAATCTTAATCTCCTTGATTGAAACTGATAGAGAGCAATGAAGTAAAGAAAGCAATGAAATTAAACATCAGACAAGATTTATAGTGGTTCGGGCAACCTCTCCTTACTCCACTCTTCCAAGCTCACACACCGTTGTGACTTAAGTTCCACTATGTATTCCGCGAATACACTTAGAGACTCCGCTCTCTTCTAGATTCTAGCTCTAGGGGGCATACACAATCAGAGCCTATGCTCTCTTCTAGATTCTAGCTCTA
>JAXCLR010033117.1:0-20163 GCA_035584095.1 Annona squamosa | reverse complement strand
ATATATTATAATATATTATATTAAATGAGTTATACGGGTTGAACGGGTTGGACGAGTTAAATAAACGGGTTGGACGGATTGACTCGTAGCGAAGTCTCAACCCTAATCCGTTTATTTAATTAAATGGTTGAACGGGTTGGTGGATCATAACCCATTTATTCAAAAATCCCAACCCTAACCCATTTATTAATGGGTTGAACGAGCGGATTAATGGGTTGACCATGACCATTAACACCCCCCTACCCCCAATAGGTTTTTCACTGCACTTAACCGGGACCGGTTTAATGGCTTGCCAATGACGAAGTTTTCTGATAAGGTATTTCCGACTGTCAAAGTAGATGTTCCCGGCTAATTTGTCGAAAATTTGTAGCAATATTCAAGGAAATTGTCATATTAGTGTAAACGGCTTACCATCCATTCACTCCCCGCATTTTCTCTTGGTGGGAGAAAGGGAGAAAGAAATATGTCAATGTTAGTGAAGCATATAAACGTCCAGAACAGGAGAGAGCATGCCATTGGAAATATGGAGGTCACAATTCTCCTGTTCTTTGGCCTGTCTCTCATGATCGTGCTACTCACGCTAAGTTCCTCTGCAACTGAAGTCATTGTTTCTGAGGAAATCTTTTCACCCCGGAAGGATAAGATGGCTCTTCCGGCTATATTCCACTCTTCTTTGCTGCCTCTTACCAGTAATTTTTCTCTTTCGTCTCCTGATGATGACTTTCAGAAGCCAGATTGTGTAGCTTCTAGGGAGGTATGGCACTCAATGAAAGATAAGGAGTTGTTGCTGCAGGCTGCAGCAATGCCGCATGATGAAAATTATCAACACAAATCAGCTGCAAAGGTTGCATTCATGTTTCTGTCTAGGGGGAGACTACCATTGAGGCTACTTTGGGAGAGGTTTTTCAGAGGGCATGCAGGTCTTTTCTCCATATATGTACATTCTTCTCCTGAATTCGAGGACCAACTGCCCAAGTCATCTGTGTTCTTTAAGCGCAGGATTCCAAGCAAGGTCTCTTCTTTTCACTGAGCCCTACCTTTCAATACCTGTTAATTCAATCTCTAGAGGTATGCTATAGATGCTGACTTATCCAGTGAGGAATGTCTAAAAATCAGGCTGATCATTCAATCCTGACACTTTAATGGGGAGGTATTGTCGAACAATTGGTAACATGTTTAAATTGTGACTTCTCAGATTGGCCTGCATGACAAGTTGACTTCCACCGATTGATATGGGCATAACGCTCTGAGGTGGACATCCAACACAACAAAATTTTTTGATGTATGCATTGTATCTTTGTCAAGCCACCTTTCTGTAAGAATTATTTTGTTTATCTACTCGGAAGATGTGTTGTTCTTCCGTGTGCTGACCATGAGTGAATACTTTTTTTCTTTTTTTCATTGATGAAAAAACCATGAGTGAATACTTGGATGCGTATGAAGAGACTTCTTTCATGTGAAGCAGGAAGATTTCAAGAGGTATTGTTTTCACATCCTATTGTTCTGAAGCTATGGTCTGTTTGAGTTTTCATGCATAATACCTGTGATGAAACTCCAACATGTACTTCAGTAAACTGATGTGAACGGGGGGTTATGTGCAGCAAGGAACAAATCAAAATAGGTCTGATGAAGCTTTTTATTTGAGTAGACTCCCTTGCAGTCTAGGAGATCACATTCCATTTCAAACATTCGACACGATGAATCCTCTTCATATTTCTGGCTAGGACACCGTTTAATCTATATGCCTGAATATTTTGTTTTATGTTCAGCAGGTGGAATGGGGAAGGCCATCCATGATGGATGCTGAGAGGCGCCTCTTAGCAAATGCTCTGCTTGATTCATCCAATGTCAGATTCATACTACTCTCAGAGACATGCATTCCTCTTTTCAACTTCACCACAATCTACAATTATCTCATCAACTCTCATCACACCTTCGTTAGCTCATTTGATGACCCCCGGTCAATGGGGCGCGGCCGATACAACAAGCGGATGCAGCCTTCTGTGTACAAGTCTGATTGGCTCAAGGGTTCCCAGTGGTTTGAAGTCAACCGCAGGATAGCGATAGAGATAGTTTCTGATGAAAAATACTACCCCATCTTCCGAAACCACTGCAGACCTCCCTGTTACATGGATGAGCACTACCTGCCAACGGTGGTCACCAAGTTGTTCCCTGGACTGAATTCAAATCGGACTATCACTTGGGCAGATTGGTCCAAAGGCGGGACTCATCCTGCAAGCTTTCTACGCAGGAATATCTCACACAGGTTTATCAATCATATTCGGTATGATTCTAGGTGCACGTACAATGGCAGACCTGGCTCACTGTGCTTCCTCTTTGCTAGGAAGTTCCACAGGAGTTCTCTCCGCCCTCTTTTGCACCTTACTTGGGTGTTACTTGGTTTTGATCCTTCACAGCAATAGCTGTGATGTAAAAATGGCAGGAAAGAAAAGTGAAAGAGTACCATTGTATCAAAATTTTCTGACAGCCAAGTCATCCTTTTTTAAAAATCTCCACTGTTTCTGAAAATTTCATGAATCGAAAGCAATTCGTCAAGTTTTGGTAGGTTTTTAAAATTGATTCTTTCGCCAATCTCGTGCACCAAATTGGGCAGAAGCAGCGAGACACCGGGAGAGTGCAATGGAGAGCTAAAAATGCATTCTTCTAAGGATAGTAATAAATGGATTGTGACATTCTTCTAAATGTAATAATGTATCATATTAAAAATTGATTTTCTAATATTCTAATAGAGAAATACAAGACCATTGTTGTTAGCGATACGTCATTTATCTATTCCACGACAAGCTCATGTGTGATTGCCCTGCACGCAAATATTTGGAGTTTGTCAGCTCCAACTTAAAATCTGCTATAATTAAATAATTAAGTAGGCTTCGTAAAACAAAAAAAAAAAAAATTAAGTAGGAAAATCATCTAACATAGAAAAAAAAAGTAGGCAAATCACACAACCGATGTGAATGTTGAGACAAATTATCAAGTTCTTTATAACGTATTTTCTACCATTAAGTCTATTCTTTATGCTACCCCCAACTGCATGTATTAAAATGAAGTATATGGGTAAATACAAGTTATTTGCGAAAATAACCTTATAAGTTTGCCGCATTGTATTCTTGACCCCGTGGCTTAGGTATTTGCAAAAATAATCTTCGAAATTTTAAAAGTCTGCACAAATAACGCTGAACACATAAACTGTCATCAATTTTTTCAGAATGCCGAAAATGCCCAAGACAAAAACGACAAAAAATTGATATGATGTTTCTCCCATGGGAAAATTGCACTATAGACCCTCTAACTATGCGTATTTGCATTTTGGACCTTGATGTTTGAGTATTAGCATTTTAGACCCCCAACAGTTTCGACGTTTGCATTTTGCCCCTCACGCCCTCACGAGGTCAAAAAATCAGCGTCTGACAGTCCAAAATGACGAGAATACCCATTGACTGCCACTTCTTCACTCAGCCATTTCATACCACTATGGGCCACGGAATTTCCCATCACTATGGGCCGCCGGACCGGTGAAAGCTTTGCGTGTAAGCTCTTTCATTCGCCTCTCCGTGCCTCTTCTCCCCCTTTCGGCTCGCCCTGTTTTATCAGTTTGGGGTTTTTTAATGGTAAACAGCGGAGTAATAAAAAAAAGAGAGAGAAGAAATCGCTCTTGACCATTTGTCCCAAGAAGACATTAAAACCGAAATGGGTTTGAAAGCCAGACCTGCCTTGTTCATGTATCTTCGAAGAAATGAGATCTAGTTTAAGATGTGGAGATCTTCCTTTTATCTAAAGACAAAAATGATGAAGTTAATGTGGTCCTCTTATAGCCCTACCTGCATTCTAGACCTCCCATCATGTGAGTTCCACCACTCCTGACAGGCCACCAAAGAGCACGGATGCCAACGTTGACCCACTTTTTTTTTAAAAAAAAAAAAATTAATTATCGATTGGAGGATGTTTAGGATTAGAAATGCCTTTTTTCTCCAACCGGTCGGGCTCTGCTGGTCGTAGTGGGGGAGCGGGAGCGATTTGCCGCCTAAAGCACATTGTAAACGCCGGATGGTGGCTGTAGTGTGATGCACACGGGTCATTTGATCTTGGTGCGCTTTGCGCACTTGTCTTTTCACGAGCTGCGGGCCGATAGTTCGCCGAGGGAGAGTAGTTAGGAATAACCTTTCATGTGCCCTGCGTGGATGGCTTCGGCACGCACGAAGAATGCCTCACCAATGTCATGCATCAGTGCCGTCACTATGAGACGGAAGGGGGAGAAGAACAATGACAGTTATATCATCATTAAAGAGGCGTCGGGTTCCCCTATCGACTTGCATAAGGTCTGCATATCTCACTTCTCTCTTCCTAGCTGCCGCTTTTTGTGCCATCATGACAAGCCGCTTTGCTATTCCCTACCATGGAAACAAGTTGGATCTCAAGCATAGGAGAAGATACAGCATTAGTTTGAGGGAAGGAAAATACCTTTCGTGGGTAATTATGCACAATTTCTGCTGCTTCTTGATTTGTCAGATGTTCCCAAAGTCCATCAGAAGCAAAAACTAGGAATTTATCTTTGACACGTATTACTCTCTTCCGTATAATCGGTTCAGCAGTTAGAACAGGATGGCAAAGAGGTTCAGGAAGCTGAAAACGTTTGAAAGAAGGATCCAAAGCAAACTCAGACATCTTCAAGTATGCATCACTTATTGATCTTGAAACCTAAAGAAAAAAATGGAAAATAGATGGGTAACACATGAGTGTGCTTCTCCATGCCTCTTCTCCCCCTTACGTCTCATAGTGATAGCACTGATGCATGGCATTGGCAAGGCGTGCTTCGTGTGTGACGAAGCCATCCATGCAGGGCACATGAACGGTTATTCCTAACTGCTCTCCCTCGGCGAACCGCCGGCCCACAGCTCGTGAAAAGACAAGTGCGCAACGCGCACCAAGATCAGATGAGAGCGATTTCTTCTCTCTTTTTTTTTATTACTCACTGTTTACCATTAAAAAACCCCAAGCTGATAAAACGGGGCGAGCCGGAAGGGGGAGAAGAGGCACGGAGAGGCGAATGAAAGAGCTTACACGCAAAGCTTTCACCAATCCGACGGCCCATAGTGGTATGAAATGGCTGAGTGAAGAAGTGGCAGTCAATGAGTATTCTCGTCATTTCGGACTGTCAAATGCTGATTTTTTGACACCGTGAGGGCGTAGGGGGTAAAATGCAAACGTCGAAACTTTTGGGGGTCTAAAATGATAATACGCAAACATCGGGGTCCAAAATGCCAATACACATAGTTAGAGGGTCTATGACACAATTGTCCCCTTCACGCATCATGGGATTACTCATTTATAATTTCTTACGTCCATAAGTATTTACCTCTAGTTATAAATTTTAATGGGATTATTCTCAGACGAAAAAAATCTCATCCACTTCTATTAGTAAGCTCTAAAGGATCCATATGCTGTAAAACTAGATTTGAAAAATAAATAAAGGGTGTGTTTGGCAATTTATAAAAATTGTCAAGTTAAACTTTTCGATCTAAAAAGTTGTCACTCTCCATACCTACTTTTTTAAAAATTATTTTTTATACATCTTTTTATACAATAATGCTACTTTTCAATCATTTCTACACAACTACTAATACAACTAACCTATTTATTTAAAATTTATTCTCTTTACTCCTCATTATTACCCCTACAATATCACATCATTTTCTACTAATTTGACAATTTTTATGTAAAAAAAATTTTTCATCGAAAATTTTACAACTTCCCAATCAAACCCAAAATTGTTATAAGTATAAGTTTAAATGAATTTGAATGTAAGGGATATCCGTGTCCTTCTGAGTATGGGTACTTGGAACCGCATGCAACTGTTGCTAAAGCCGCGGAATAGACTACCGCTGAGAATTTAGATCATATTAAGGTCATTTTGTACAATCTAAACCATCCATATTACTTAATTTTATAATTTTTTCTCTCACTCGAAATAGAATAAATTTTTATCGAAATTAAATAATTTTTATATAAGGGACGCTATAAGAAGGTCAAACTAAATCAACGGTTCAGATTGCCAAAACAAAGGACGTAGAGTACAGATATATGTATACCACCAGAGCACCATTTTTGCGCGTCATCTTCTCCAATGCAGCTGAAGCCGTGGCTCCGTCTGCCGTAAAACCCAACTCTAGGCATGAAATCCTTATTTCCTCATCCCTTTGGCCATCGCCTGTGGCTCCCGCAATCATGCCGAATTGACTGACCGACGACGAGCCTCCATAGACCTCACGTACTCCAGTGCAGAAAATCCTTTGGAAAATCTGATTTATCTTCCCCAAAGCTGGTAGTGCATCCATTAGTTCCGTCGCCCTCTCTCTTCAACATCGGTCCGACGAAGGCTGCGACATGTAGCATCCCCATGATAGTAGCTGCGGGTGATCAAAATCCACCGTCTATCTTCCACAGATTCAGTCGCATGCCTCTGCCTCCTTTGACATCAGAAAGCAAATCCACCGGCACTCCTCTCCTCTGAATCCACCGGCCTCCAACATTAATCGCCAAGCGGCTTCCTTCATGAAATCGTTGACCGTGTTCATCACCAGCTGAATCCGCAGATCCGGCACCAATTTGCTCTGAATCCCTGCCAACCAGTAGGGGCACTCAATTGAAAACCTTTTTGCAAAGCCATAAAACTTAGAGGGATATTTTTGCAAATATTTAAACTAGGGTTAAAATAAATTAAGCAAAATTAGAGGGCTATTTTTGCAAATAACTGGGCTGCGCTGGGTCGGCTGTGTCTCAGGCTCCGACCGCCTGCGGATGCTGCGGGTCGTGAAAAACCCAGCTTGAGGTGGGTGTCGCGCCTGATGCCCGCCGTGTGACTAGCTTCCGGTACCTTTCGCCCCGCGGTGTGGCGCTACGCTACGTTGCAGGACGTGCTGTTCCGTATTTGTTTGAGGAGAGTAGACGCAGGCCTTCCATTTCTAACCCACACAGCCTGCCTTCAATTTTGATATTCGATCCGGCAATCTCATCCTCCTGCTTTGCTAGTTGGTAAGATTCCCGACGTCTCAACGTCAATCATCCATCTTGCTCTCTCTCTCTCTCTCTCTCTCAAGTTTTGATGAGAACCGTTTTGTCCTTAGATCTATTCCTTTTGTCCCTAGATCCCTTTACGGAGAAAACTGCTATTTGCCCTCAACAGCTTCAAGATTGCTTCTTGCCATTTCCTGCAGATTCCATTAATCCTCCTCTTATTTTTTATCCCATCAATCTCGGTGTCATATTTGTTTTGACTTGTTTGGTTTTGCATAAGCTGTTGCAATCTCTTTTAACTTTCCAGTTGGCAGGAAAGAGAGAGAGCGAGCCATCAATTTAGTTATTGATTTTCTTACTTGGGTATTGCAGATTGGCCAGTATGGAGTCTTCGGTCGATGTAATCAGCTCTTGCTTGGATTCTATTCATCAAGTAAGATTATTTTTGTATAATCGTTTTGCTTGTTTTCCCCTGGTGTTTTTGAGTATAACATTCAAATGATACTCTCTATCTTTCTTTGTTAGATAGCTGATGAAATTGCAGATGCCATTGTCTATCTTGATGCTGGTTGTTTGGAGGCTTTCCAACTTCTTGGTGCTTTGCCAGCATTGTTGGAGCTTGGAGCGCGTGCTGTTTGCAGTCTAGAGAATATGTCTCCACTTGATGCTGTAAGTTTAATTAGATTGCTGCGTTCCCACTTGTGGATTGTTTGCTGTTAATTTTGCATTTCTGCCTCAAGTTCCACATGGAAAGTGAACTGCTATTTCTTTCAGCTGTTTGAAACTCGAATGAATTTTTGTAGAGAAAAAGGTGGAAAACTCTTTCAGAACTTACGAATTTTATCAAAGTCGCTGCTTTATTCAATCAAACAAATGCTTTTAATGTGATTGGTGCGAGTGAAGAGTGATTGAAAGAGCTTGGCCAAGTGTTGAATTTAACATGAGAGAATTTGTGGACGACATGTCTATGTTGTTTTGGGGCTTCCCTTGATGGAAGTCTTGAAAAGGAACATTCTTCCTGCCAGAATTTAGTGGTTTCATATTCAATTTCTTTCTTAATTTTAAGGCGCCAGCTCTCTGAAGCATCATGTCTGGCAGAATGTCCATGAAGAATCTCTCAGATAGATTTTTGTGTGGGACCATTGCGTTCCCTTTTCTGTACTTGCCTGTGTTAGATAAATCGAACTAATGAGTGTTTTAACTGTTAATTGGTCTTCCTGGAAACCTCTTATGGTAATAAGGCTTCATTGCTACACATAGCTCCCTGTGGTAAAAGGTCCATGATGAGCCAAAACTGGAATCCAGAGTTTGTCTTGCTATGGAGGTTTAGGTGCGTGGTTTTCGAAGGTGAATTGCCTTTTCTTGGGACCGCCATCTTTTCTTTTCTCTACTCACAAATGTTGTACCTTGCTTGCATATTTTTTTCCCCTTTGGCAAAACTTTGGGCTTTGATCTGGAGTGGTGACTAGCCCATAATAGAATTATTTAGGCTCTGAAATAGAAGATATGAGCTATATATTTATTTCTGTAGGTTGTTGATTGGAACTCAAAATCAAAGGATCCTGCTAGGAAGATGATGGTCATTACAGCACGACTTCTGAGTGATGCACATCGGTACATTCTACGTTGCCTGAGCACACATCAAACTGTTCTTCGTTGCACTATATTCACATCCATCTCAGAGGTGCTTCTTCAGTGCTACATCTGATCTGCCATGGTTTAGTAGCTCTTGCCGTAGAGTCCTGTGCTTGTTAATGACATCAAAAACTGCATGTGGTCATTTTTGTTTGCTTATGCTAAAGACTTTGAAGCAATCATTGAATATTTTTGAAAGAGACATTTAACATTTCTTCTTATGAGCTTGTGCAAATTGTACAATAAGCATTTCCTTTGTAGCATATTAAACGCCAAACAACAAAAAGCATTCTTTGAAAAAGAAAACACTTGTTCATCATATATTTTATTTTGATGTAACAGACAGAGAATGGTAGGCTATGTGAACAAAAGACAGGCATGTAATCTCCAGGACCTGTCCAATGATTTTAATTTACCCAGTAGTTTACATTACCTTTCTATGTAGTAAATGCCTGAGCTTATGGCACCTAAAGGACACAATACTGACTGTGGAACCTCATTTTTTTTGTTTAAAGTTGGTTACATTTTCATTGGATTAGATCTTTGAAAAATTGGGTGTGCTAA
Source organism: Annona squamosa (assembly GCA_035584095.1). NCBI lineage: Eukaryota > Viridiplantae > Streptophyta > Magnoliopsida > Magnoliales > Annonaceae > Annona > Annona squamosa. The sequence continues at coordinate 10,932 of JAXCLR010033117.1, read as the reverse complement.
GTTATATTTTTGTACTCAAATTGCTGATTTGAAAAATCATAAGTTTGTGGGAAAATTTGTATTTCAAGGAAAGGAAGTTAGTGCAATCAATTTCTGGCTGTAGTTACCTTCGTAAAAAATAAATAGAAAAAAAAAATCTGGCTGCAGTTGTTGGCTTGCCTGTTTAATTTGGAAAATGCAGATTGCACTCTGTTTCCATTCTTCTTGCCCTTCAATCCAGAGCGGGCTCAGATCATTCTTTCTCTCTTTTGATTTGTTTCTCTTTGAAAAGTGGCTACATCATTACTGTCTCTTTTTCCCAAGCAAGGCTTAATAATAGTTCTGTTGATACCCAAAATCTAAATAGAGGATGTCCTGATAGCTTTTTCTAGTATTTGGCTAGACAAGGTTATGCATTATACCTATTACATAGTAGACAGAAGAACTTCTCCAAAGAGGAACTGCCTGTGACCAGTTGGGCCAAAAACAACATGGCTTCTTTTGCAGAACTTGTCTCAGAACAGACAAGGTTATCTATTAAGTCCAACTTGATTGAGGTTTATCTTTTGTTAGCAATTCGAGATTTACTGTTTGCTGTTTTCTTCTTGTAATTGCAGATGGCACACTCTGCATATGTTGATTCACCACTAGGACCAGATGCTTTTCGAGAATATGAGGCATTACTTCTACAAGACTATGAAGAGATTGGTAGGAAGTCAGGAACAAAGGATCATATTCTAGCATCAGTTAGTGAGTCTAGGGAATCACCAGGAGGCAAATGCAAGGAAAGATTGGATATCAAAAGCGAGGATTGGTCACCTTTGTCTTCAAGTGAAGAAGATGTCCATAATCCAATTGCTACCTCCAGCGGAAGAAATGTGGATGAACAGAGCATGATGACAAGTTCCTCAAAAAATGGACGGCAACAATTGGTTGTATCTGTGAATCATTTTCCAATGATTTTGTGCCCTCTCACACCAAGGATTTTTGTTCTACCTTCACAAGGGACTATTGCTGAATCATGTCTATCAACTGAGAATGAAGATTCTCTTAGCCCTGGACTACCTCCTATAAATACTGGACCATCTTCAGATGGTGAGGACATTCCTCCTGGAGCCACTCAAACAGCTCATTTTCTTTATCATCTGGCAGCCAAGGTACTATGTTGTTTCTCTATATTTCCTGACCTTTCGAATGAGGACTGTTTTACAGTCTTCTGGTCAACCTTTATTAACGACATCTTTGGACAACTGAAAAACTTTATTTGTCCATATCAATTTTCGTTCATGTGTGATCCGGGCGTTCTCTGATTTATTGATCCTGCCAAGTCAATTGGCTTCTTCTGTTGGATGCGAGCATGCTTGAATTTTGGTCTGATCAACATCCGAGGAGGAATTTGTTTGCATCTTCAGTTAGTGGGATTTCTGCCACAACAGCCGCAAGCCACTTCCGTTGGGTCCTCGTAGGTGTCGAAGGATGGATAGAGGAGCCTATTTTCTATTTGACGTTTTAGTTGTTTTCACAGTAATTTGCCATTCAGTTTATGATTTTTCTTTGTGAGAGTTGCTAATAACTTAATTGTTCTGTCAAAACAACATGCAGATGGATCTCAAGATGGAAATATTTTCTATTGGTGATTTGTCGAAAACAATTGGAAAGATCTTGACAGATATGTCGAGCCTTTATGATGTCGGTAGGCGTAACAAAAGATCAGCTGGTCTGTTGCTTATTGACCGTACTCTTGATCTCATGACACCCTGTTGCCATGGGGACTCACTTATTGATCGGATGTTATCATCTTTACCCCGCAGGGAAAGAATGACCTCGGCTACACAAACAAAGGGGTCACAGATCCAGAACAAACATACTCCAGTGAGTTTAAATCAGGCACAACTTGATTTTTGTATCCCATTAGGAAGAATTTTTAGTGATCAACCTGCAACAGGTGGAATTAAGTTATTAGAAAGCCTCGAAGCTGTTATGTCAGGTTGGGATTCAAGCATTCCCCAAACTGAACCAGAAGATTCAACTGATGGGAGTATGAAACACGCCATTCTCAGTGTGTTAAGTGGTTCATTTGTCGCCACTGACAACTATCAGGGCGCAAAATACCTGGAAGCAATTCTGGATCGAAATACAAAAGATGGAGCCTTACTGATAAGGAAATGGCTCCAAGAAACATTACGCAAAGAAAAGATACCATTGACTATGAAACTCCGCTCTGGCTTTGCCACGGCATCAGAGCTTCATGCCATGGTTAAACTGCTGACTTCAAACCAGGAGTCTTTAGTAAGAAACAAAGGGATTATTCAGCTAGCAATAGCAGCTGAGATTGCACTAAGTGAACCTCACTGTTCTAGGTGGGATGCATTTGTTGGTGCAGAAAAGATACTGAGCATAGGTGCTGGAGATAGCCAGAACCTTTCAGGTCAAATTCGGGATCTCTTACATAAAAGTGTCTTGGCGGGATCTCATGAGCATCAGCATGGTCTTCTTTCCTTCCGTGATGCACTTATTCTTGCTATTGTTGGATACATGTTAGCTGGTGGAAATTTTGCACCTTCTGGCTCTGGTGGGCCATTCTCTTGGGAAGAGGAGCATTCATTAAAGGAAGCAGTTGTTGATGCAATCCTGGAAAACCCACTGGCAGCAAGATTTCAGTTCCTTCATGGTTTAGAGGAAGAACTAGAGGAGAATCTTCGAAAGGCAAAGTTGGAGGATCCTCAGAAAGATTTGTCTGGTCAGTCTGGTGGTCTCGATTTCGATGATCAGTGGGGTAGTTGGGATGATGAAGATACGGAACACAGTAGTGAGCAGGTATATAATGACATGCAGTTAAGGTTGGAATTGAGAGATCGGGTGGAGCATGTTTTCAAGATGTTTCACCAATTATCAAGTTTGAAGCGAAGGAATCCAATTTCCAGGGAGGGATTGTTGGCTGTGGAAAGTAATTTTGGTGTTGATGGTTATTCCCCAAAAGGGCTATTGTATAAGCTTCTTATGATGGTGTTAGGGAACTATGATATTCCGGGTCTGGAGTACCATTCCTCTGCAGTAGGGCGGTTTTTTAAAAGTGGGTTTGGAAGATTTGGCCTTGGACAAGTGAGCTTTCTCCTTCTACTCGTTCTTATACAAACTAACATTTATTGTGTTTGAGTAGTGCTAAAGCCACATTCATCTTTATGTGTGAACCATCATGAATGATGTTCTCAGTGCGTGATGTTTGATGCAAAGGGGAACTAAGTGTTTTTGCAGTGATTGGAATTTGCCCCATTTTAGTATCTTGAACTTCATATTAACAGATCGACGTTATTTCATCGAAATACAAGAGTTGCTGCTCTATTCAATTCTTATGAGCTTGTACATGGAACCTGTTTTTACTTGGTCCAAGAAAATCCGGTGGGCACTGACTAGGTCCATAAAACAATATAAATAATGAATGAAAGAAAAAGAAAAGAGGACTTGTCTGCGTTGTAACATGGGGCCTAATTGTGACAATTGGAATAGCTTCACTGTCCTACATCTAAATCCACCCTTCCCTGAATAAAAAAAAAAAAAAAAAATCCCTCCCAATCATCTTTGTTATATGGGGCTTAGCATGTAATCACTTGTGTATGTTGATCTTTGAATTGTTCTCTCTTTCAGGCAAAACCGAAGTTGGGCAACCAAAGTGTGCTTCTTGTTTTCGTTGTAGGAGGCATCAACGGTGCTGAGGTTTGATTCTTTCTGCTTTGTGGTTGAAACCTGAAGTTGAATTTATAAACTCCTAGATTTAGGAACATCACTCATTTTCACTTTGTGTCCCCATGATCTCCTTATTTTTAATATCAAATGGATATTTGCACAATATCAGTTAACAGAAAATAGAATCAGCTTAAGCATATTGGGAGGAGCTAACTGCTAGGTGAACTCCAGCTCTGGTGCCTAAGAATGCCTGAAATAACTGTGCCCATTAAGTTTCATGACTCAGGATGTTAGACACAGTTTTTTGTTAAAACTTGTCAGACCAAATGATAAAAATGTTATACAAAAGTATCCTCTTGAGTCTTCACATCTCTTGTCTTGCTAGAAATATCACACTATATCCAAGAGAAGACCATTGTTGCTAGAAATATCACACAACAAACTGGTAAAGAAATCAAGAAAGTCACTATATGTTTTCTTTTCTTTATAAAATTCTGCCCAACTTCTTCTCTCCTGTCTCTGTTTTCCTACCGAGTTTGGCTTTCCATATGGATGAGTTTTCCCTTTGGTATAACCTGTCTGCAAAACATGCAAGTTTCAATGTTCTTACGCAATGAATGAAGAAAGAAAACTGCCAACAGACAACTAAGGAGTTGGTGCAATTTACTAAGTGCCTAGAGATTTGCCTCAGGAGTCCTGAGCAATACTAAGCCATAGGCATCCACTGTGTTCATTGAGTCTGTCCACATTCCACTGTTGTTCTGTTACAGCTTGAGTTTCCAGATTCAATTATCTACAAACAAATGTTCCTAAATCCATCTCTAACACAAGATGATCTTAAGGGTACATTTGGTAATAAAGGGGGAATGGACGGAAAATTTGTTGGGAAAAATGTTGTAGAGCTGTTAGTGACATAATGTGACAGGAGTAATTATTAGGAGTAAAGAATAATAAAATAAATAGAGTAGCTGTATGAAAAATTGTAAAATAATGATTAGAAATGCATGTGATAATTGAAAAAGTAAGGTCGTCAAGTAGTTAAAATGTTAAATTGCATCAAAAAGCGTGAAGAAAGTGGTTGAATTTTTTCTCTCCCCTGTTCCCAATTGCCAGATGGATCCTAAATGCCAAATTTTGATATTTTAAACTTTGCCTCTAGTATCTTCAAAACAATTTTCCATATACCTACAAGATGGTCGACCAAATAGTCAGGTCCCTCTAAATGTTGGAACCAGCCTCCGTGTACAACCAGCCGCATCAGTCCACTTGAAAATTCAGATGCCTATTTACCAATAAAAACATGCAGTTCTCAACTGGTTTCTGGTTTGCTTTTACATTTGACCCTTTTTGTATTTCGAAGGTCCGTGAAGCATGGGAGGCAGTATCTGAGAGCGGCAGACCAGCTGTGGAATTAATCGTTGGTGGAACAACCCTTCTAACACCTGACGACATGTTTGATTTGTTGTTGGGGCCTTGTAGCTACATTTAATCCACCCCATTTTTGAAGGAAAATGAGAAATTAGTAAAGAAAAATGTAATTTTCTGGCTATATCATTCCATCAAATTTCATGTGGAATGTATTCGAGTTGGCAAAAATCCTTCTGCTGCATCTGCTCAAAGTTCTGGAGACTTGCTACTTTGTTGATGCTCGTGTAGATGCAGCCCACCGCACTGCATCTTTCTTTCAGGTACTTCCCACTTTTTTATGTGGCGAAAGTATTCAGGTCTTCTACATTCATCTGTCGTGGGCAATGCAGAACAAATGATAACTTCCATGGGGCCTTCTGGTGCGACCCTGCCCTGGCAGGATCAAGCACTTGCGGCTTCTCCACCTGCTGATCAGCATGCTCCGCTTATGGAGGGAACAACACCAATCGAATATCATCCTATTAGACAACCAAGACTGCAACAAGAGCTACAGTAGCTCTCCCTCCCCCCTTTTATAGGCCTCTTGGGCCTTGTATGTTTTCATAGCACCTACGCTCTTACAGCCATGCCCACAGCTGTTTGTTGCGGCTCCCCCTGGCCCGCATCCACGACCCCGTCAACTCAGAGAGCATTGCAGCAGGCTCTTAATAGGCAGCCGCCTGAACTAATGTCTTATGTATTTCATGTGCGCATGCAGAATCACGCATCCAAGGTTAGTCGCAAAGCTTTGTGGAAAGGGATCTGAAATTTGGAAACAATTTTTGAAATCTTACTTTTGAGAAATGGTTACTTTATCAACCCTTGATTTGAAGAAAATCATATTGCAAAGACAACAGGAGCATCCCACGATCTCATATCGACTTACTTTTCTCTTTATGCCTCATATAGATAAAGTTAATTGTAAACAAATATGACGTTTGATGTGGATTCAATGAAACTATATATCACTGAGAAAGAAAAACAACAATTGCGTGGGGGCGACCGGTCTCATTGAGTGCTACTTCAAAAGGCATAGCTTTTATGCGAAAAGAACTCCTCGATGGATGTGACCCTTACATTCGAAACTGTGGTCCGCGAAACTCTAGTTTGCGCCTGCAGTCTAAATTACTGTAATATGGTTTACTTGATTGTAGCGTGGTACATCAAGAATAAATAAATGAGTGGGCCTTGATAATTTAATTATTTATACTTTTGTCATCGTATTATTATACATGGGAAAGAATAATTGGACGGGTTTTTAATAGAATCTAAGCCATTTTCAATCTAATTAATGGAAAAAGAAGAAAATGTCAAACAGATGTATCTGCTATCTTCCACGACTGTATGCAGATGTAGCGTGACCATTTGCAGCCTCCACCGCGTTCTACCGCTAAGAGGGCACGGAGAGATCCGTCAAATGATATACTCGCCTTCCCCTCCGTCATCCAGATGTAGCGTCACCATTTGCCGCCTTTAACGCGTTTCGGGGCTTTTTTCAGTAAATAAAATGTCATGTTCTTCCTAACAATGTTTTTTGTACCTTGACCCGGGAAAAAAAACAACAGCAACAACACAAAAAGAGGAAAGCCTTTTGCCTCATAAAGATTAAGTTAATTGTAAACAAATATGATGTTTGATTTGGATTCAATGAAGCTATATATCACTGAGCATGAAAAATAATTGCGTTGTGCGACTAGGGATGTTAACAGATCGGATTGGACGGGCTGGTGCCTAATCTTAACCCATTTAAAATATTTCAACTCTAATCTGTTTATTAACCTATTTAAATAACCTCGACCCTAGCCTATTATAACACATTTAATAAATAAGTAAGTTAATTGTTAACGGGTTGTATAGCAAATAATCTAAAAGTCTAGACTCTAGTAGATAATTATCTCGCAGGAAGAGACGATAGGGTATTTTCGGCTAAGGAAATGGAAATAGGGTAGTAATGGAAAAATAGAATTATGACAGAGTAGAAAAATGAAAATTAAGTAACTGAAGGAAAACTCAAAGAAGGAAAATAACCACAAGGTTTACATATATATATAACTTTAATGAGTTAAACGAGTTAAAGAGATTGAATGAATTAAATGGGTTGAACAAGTTATATGGGTTAAATTGATTACTAAATGGATTAACGAGTTATAAAATTTCAACCATAATTCATTTATTGAATTAAATGATTAAATAGGTTGACAAATCATAACTCATTTATTCAAAAATCTCACTCTAAACTCATTTATAAAAAAAAAAAAAAAAAAAAGGGGGAACGGATTGACGGATTTACCGCACCCACCAGCACGCCTATTTGCGATTGGTCCATTGACTGCTGCTTCAAAAGGCACTAGTTTTTAATCCATATGCGAAAAGTACTCCTCGATGGATGTGATCCTTACATTCGAAACCGTGATCCGCGAAACTCTAATTTGCGCCTGCAGTCTAAATTACTGTAATATGGTTTCCTTGATTGTAGCGTGGTACATCAAGAATAAATAAATGAGTAGGCCTTGACAATTTAATTATTTATACTTTTGTCATCGTATTATTATACATGGGAAAGAATAATTGGACGGGTTTTTAATAGAATCTAAGCCATTTTCAATCTAATTAATGGAAAAGGAAGAAAATGCCAAACAGATATATCTGCCATCTTCCACGACTGTATGCAGATGTAGCGTGACCATTTGCAGCCTCCACCGCGTTCTACCGCTAAGAGAGCATGGAGAGATCCGTCAAACGATACACTCGCCTTCCCCTCCCATCATCCAGATGTAGCGTCAACAACCCAAAAATAGAAAAGCCTTTTTCCCCCTTATTCAAAAAAATGTCGCGAAACATGGTAGTTATTAACCTCTCAGCTTGCGCTTGTGTTTATCATTAAAGTGACAGAGAACCCCTGCACGGTGTGCGAAAGTCCGCCGGAGTATCATAGTCAGTCATGGCAATCGTCCATCTGTAGTGAAAAATCGAAATGGTTATGACCGTACGATTGGTGTTGACGGTTCGGATTGATCATCAGAGGATAGCGGCGTGTCCGTTAAAGATGCAACTAACCTGTTGGGTTGCGTGTGGTATGCAAGATGAACCAAAATGAGCAACAGGCGAGTGGAGAGATGCACATATCACACTTGATACGTGGCCTTGGGAAAGGGAAATCTTGGAGATTGTTGCGGAACGAAGTCTTGTAATGAGGGAAGGGAACAGCCGCGACGCCACGTATCCTTGCATTCGTAAGTGGGTTAAAGAATCCCATTGGCCGGAATCCTCTTTTCCAGCAAAGCTGTTGAGCCTGCTGCAATAAGCTTCCTATCCCGGTGGGATAAGCATCTCGATCTCTCCCCGTTCTCGGCACGCGTGAACGAGCTGAGGCTCGCACTTGGCACACACGTCTATTCGACGGGATGGCCAATTCCCCAGGCGGTCCGTCAAGGATGACCAGTATCTAATTAATTAACGTTCCATGCTTTCGTTGCAAAAGCGGCAGAGAATTTGCAACGGGGGGCGGTAGCTGGTTCGGAAAATTCTGTACTTTCGAGGGGCATCTTAGCTAGAGAATCCTACACGCTATATATAGTTACTTCTTAAAACAAATAAAACACTGCCACTGCAACATCAAACGACTTCAGTTGGAAGAACAAGCGCTAGCCATGTAACCAACCACAGGAGCGAATTAAAACGCCAACATGATCAAAAACCAGCAGCAGCAGCAACCGTGTACTTCCATCATCAACCTCTTCAACTCTCACTCACACCTTCTCAACCTTTTCTCTTATTTCTTCATCTTCGGCTTTGGTTTGACCCTCGGCATTGCTTCTACTTCCTATCTCCAAGGCCTTCCGCCCAGTCTCCTAAACCCCCAAGTCACGTATCTTCCACCACCCTCTGCCTCGACATCTTCCTCCCAATCTTCACCAGCTCCTGATCACCCAAAAAATGTGTCAGAAACCGTCGGTCGCATTGGACTTAAAGATTACATCAGGCCGCCATCTCTCCCTCATGACATGTCGGACGAGGAGCTGCTGTGGCGCGCATCCATGGTCCCGCGACGGTCCGGCAGCCAACCTCAGAGACGGCTTCCCAAGGTGGCCTTCATGTTCTTGACGAGGGGGCCCTTGGGTTTGGCCCCTCTGTGGGAGAAGTTCTTCAGAGGGAATGAAGGTCTCTACTCCATCTACGTGCATTCGAACCCGTCCTACAACGAAACAGTCCCCAAAGAATCTGTTTTCTATGGAAGAAGAATCCCGAGCAAGGTTGGTTCAGTTCCCTAGCTAGCTATTTGGCTTATTGGATGAATTGAATTGAACTATATATGTGGCTTCTTGAATTGATCGAGAAGGTGGTGCAATGGGGGAAGTTGAACATGCTGGAAGCGGAGCGGCGGCTTTTGGCCAACGCTCTCCTCGACTTGTCCAACGAACGCTTCGTCCTGCTCTCCGAGTCCTGCATTCCGCTCTTCAACTTCTCCACCGTCTACGCCTACCTCACCAACTCCACCCAAACCTTCATCGAGGCCTACGACAACCCGGGCCCCACCGGCCGCGGCCGCTACAGCAGCAGGATGCGCCCGCTCGTCCGCCTAGACCAGTGGCGGAAGGGCTCCCAGTGGTTCGAGATGGACCGCCGGCTCGCCGTCGACGTTGTAGCCGACAGGAAGTACTTCGCCGTCTTCGCAAGGCACTGCAGGTCGTCGTGCTACGTGGACGAGCACTACCTGCCGACGATGGTGAGCGTCAACCACTGGCGCCGCAACTCAAACCGAAGCCTCACCTGGGTTGACTGGTCAAAGGGAGGGCCCCACCCTGCGAGGTTCGGGAGGAGGGAGGTAACGGTGGAGCTGCTGGAGAGGATGAGGAGTGGGGCCCAGTGCAAGTACAACGGGAGGAGCACCAGAGTCTGCTTCTTGTTTGCCAGGAAGTTCTTGCCCAATTCTCTGGTCCGGCTGTTGAGGTATGCTCCCAAAGCGCTGGACATCATCTGATGATGAGTTTGATTGATCCATCCAGGTGATCCTGACCATTCATCTTTCTTTGAATCTTGCTCGTCTCGGCCCCACCTTCACGAAGCCAAAATTCTCGATAAAGTCACCCCATTCTTTTCTCTTTCCTTTTTTTTTAAATTCTTTTTTTTTTTGTATTTTTGGCGGGGTGTTGTCTTTTTAGCTGTTTTTCTCTTCCGTTCTTGTTATTCATCGGATTGGCCCCACCAATTCACAACTTACATACGTGTGATAGGCCCAGAAGTTGCAGCGAAACAAAATCCATAATTGCATGTGAGGATAAAAGCTACATTACATGAGGATTTGTGACTGGGTTCCTACAATGGACGGGCATGGGAAAAACTGTTTTTCGTATTGTATCCCTATCTAAGGGGAAGGGCAACAATGCGGCGGGTCCGATGTTCAGACTCAGAAACTGTCTGAGGCCTTCTCTCAGTTGTGGGCAAATGGACCGAACTTGTGGGGAAGCTCCTAATGCAGTTTGGATGGGCCGTTTGATGGGCTGATTGAAAAATTTCCGGCTTGACTAGGCTGCTCGAGCCTTTCGTTCCGTGGACCAGTACTACTCTTTCGCGGTTTGCAGATTGGATTGTGTTGGCCCGTGCCCAGCCTCGGCCCCACCTGCTTTTATCCAGGATGGCATGCTATTTGGCTAACCAGACGCGCTTGCCCCCAGTATACCAGCTACCAAGCGCTCCAAACCCGTGTGGATCTACACCGTCGAGTACTTTCTTGCTAGACTGCTATGACGCATGCAATAAGGTGGTGTTTGGCAATAACAAAAATTTTTCACTTAAAACTTTTCAATCTAAAACTTTTCATTCTCTATAACTTTTCTATTTTTTAATTATTTTTTTACATCT